>JAQGAW010000516.1:0-28351 GCA_034698025.1 Phthiracarus crinitus
CATTTTAAATTTTTTTCGATTTCTAAAATATATAAAAAGCGAATATTCCATAGAAATTAGAGAAACTTCAAAGCCCGACCCGGCCCGAATTTTTTATTATCAGGCCCGATCCCGGCCCGGCCCGAAGACAACTGTCGGGGGCCCGCGGGGGCCCGACAAATCGGGGGCCCGTTTACTAGTCTAATATATATGTTATATCCATTGATTGATTTCATTACTATTGGCTTTGACCACTCTATCTGAGCCGATGTATTGCTAATTCGTTTAACATTTACATTTCTTGGAATTCTTATAACTATAAAATAGATTTATTATCAAATAAATTACAAATTCATTGCAGACAATATAATACTTCGTTCCCTAAGTTGATAACCAAATAACGATTCATGTATAGATTCAAAACTATTGTGTCTCAATATACACGAATCGCTAAGATTTAATAATTGTAAAAGATTTACATATAAAAGTACAATCACTTTCACTGTTGATTTTGACATTTTTACGGTTTGAAACCAAATCAGTAATTATTAGTGATATATAATGTTTGATCGTTAAAAACGTTATTTGCTGCGCAATAATTCTTATCGAGTATGTTCTTCGATGTGTATTTTATCGCACACTTGTTTATTAGTAAGTTTCGCTAACATAAATTTTTTGATAATAAACATGTCTTATTTATTGAAAATTTTTCCGAGGTTTCACCAAAAAAGGATTGTTAACACAAATTTCCATTTCAAATATATTTTGTTAAAATAAAAATATCGAAACTTAAAACTTGAAAGTTGAGTCTATAAATTTAGATGCGTTTATTTAACATAATTACCGTTAAAAATATTAACGTTAAACTTTTCCACAACAAATTCCAACAAAACTTAGTCTTTATATAATTATATGGTTTTTAACCTAATTTTTTGTCCTTATAAATAAGTTGTTAAGTTAATCTTTGAGTTCATCGAAAGTTCGTACGCAATACTTGAAATTAATTGAAATACATTTCAGATTTGAGATATACTAAATTATCGAGTGTTTTCTTTACTATCATTATAACAAATCAATATTTTTCTTATCTAATTATTTACAAAAATTATTTAACAATATGTCTATTTAACATGTTGAACTTAGTTTGTTATTACAAAGGTTATCCAAATTTGTGGTAAAAGTTTTTCAAATTCGGGATGGATTCGAGGCTTAAAAAAGGGAATTTTCGGGTCAAATTTGTGCTACTCATAATAATAAAACAGTAATAAAAAATATCAAAATTAAAGAATTGTCAATAATCCTGTAAAAATTTTTGGAAAAATTTGTTTTTGGTGAAGTCTAAAAAGTTCAATCAAAAATTCTAAATATACCAACTACATATTTTAAAATATTGACTAAAAAATAATTAGGGTCACAAAACACTTTGGACTTAATGCATAAAATTTTCAATTTTGTATATATTTCTCAAATTTAAACATAAAATATTTGTATTTTTTAAGGAATTTTATGAGTTGGGATAATTCGGAGAAATTAGGGTTAACAGTGCAAGTTCGTGTAATTAGGGCAAAATGTGCTGATTCGGGGGATTCGGGCAAAATATATAGGGTTTAAATTACTTGGTTTATCATATAAACTGTTTATATAAGTGTCCCGAAAGTTTATATAAATTATCGCGATTCTGGCGAACCCGAATTTGGTTGGCCTTAATTATTACATCCATCTAATTCAAAAATATTTCATTTGTAAATTGAATTAGTTTCGTTTTTTCAATAAGAAAAAATTTAATTAATTGCAAACTTAATATACTTACTACATTTAAACTTACAAACCTCCATCTGTTATGTTTGTTTACATTATAGTTAAAGCTATACCGTATGTCCATTTTAATTTTGTTCAGTAAATTTTTCATTTTAATAAACATACAAATAAAAGGTAACAAAACTTGCAATACATTTATTATTCGAGATTTTCATTAGTGTTAGAAGTGTTTAGCGGCTTATTTAAAATATTTGAAAAGTGTTTTCCATTCTTAAATATACAGTAACTTAATCTTGTTTTAAAGTTTTCTATAACTTTTTTACAAGTTTCAAGTGAAACCTCTGAACATCTTTGCACAATATTTTCCTTTAATTGAATAATATTAACTGGTGGTTCACAAAAAACTTTATCTTTTAAACTTCCCCAAAGATAAAAATCGCATGGATTGAGATCAGGGGAATATGGAGGCCAAATAAAATCACTTTTATTACTTATAATATTATCAACAAAATTTCATTTAAAAAAGATAATGTTAATTTTACCGTATGTGCAGGAGCTCCGTCTTGCATAAAAGTTTGATCCTCAAAATTTAAATTGTTATTTTCACATATTTGATGCATTTTGGGGATAAAAAAATCGATCAACATATTTCTATAATTTGTTTGTCTTATAGTTTCTCTTTTACCGTATTGATTTTCGAAAAAATAAGGACCAATTATACCGTGAACACTAATTGCGCAGAACACTGACACATAATCGGGATGTAATGATTTTTCTAAAACAAAATCTGGTTTTTCTGATCCCAAAATACGCATTGTTTGCTTATTGCAGTATCCGTTTAGATGAAAATGGCTTTCATCTGTGAACCAAATATTATTTAGAAAATCTGAATTTTGTGTTATTTTTTCCAACATTAATTCACAAAATTTTAATCTTTTTATTTCCGAATCTTTTATGAGTTTTTGATAAAGTTGAACTTTATACGGAAAATACTTTAATTCATATTTTAAAATTTTATAAACAGAACTTTTTTTAATATTTGTATGATTTGAAATTTTCCTTACACTTTTAAATATTCCAATATCAATACAATTTTTCACATTTTCTTTGTTTTCAAATGTTAAGACTGTTTTTTTACGAATACGAGTTTTGTTCATAATAGAACCAGAGTTTTTGAATTTTTTAACATTGTATAATATAGTTGCTTTTGGAGGCGAATTCTCATTATACTTTGAAACAAACTTATCCGACACATAACCAAATTTGTATTTTATATTATTATTAGTTTTAATATCATTATACCAATTTACTAAATCGGTTCGTTCTTCACTTGTTAAAAACATAATTAAAAATATATGTTTATAAGTATAATACTACACTAAATATATAAAATGTCAACAAAAACCACATTCAACCAGTTAAAACTAACACTTACTGATTAAACACTATTTTCAAACTCAAGCATTAAACAGGATATTCTCTGCCCTTAATCTTTTCCCTTTAGAAATTAAGAGTTCAGAGGATTAAAATTTACTGAACAAAATTAAAATAGACATACGGTATAATACTGTTATTGATTGCGTGTGAACACGTACATCGTTATTGTTTTATGTTATATCACCACTTGCGCTCTCAACATTTACACAAAGCATTGAGTATACTAGAGTACTGTTGTATGTAATAGATGTGGGCAACAATAACCGCGGTTTACCGCGGGTTTCTCTAGTTTTATCCAAATTCTAATGTTATTAGAAGTTGTAAAAACAGTTGAAATTTTTAAATTAAAAATGAAGTATTTTTTCCGTTTCACTGCTCAAACCAGTATTGAGCTTACGATGTAATAAAAATGCATTTTATTTTTACATTTTAGATGTCTCTATTAATTTTTTAAATCAAAATTATTCGTTTTAATAGGTTTTTAATAATGTAATTATTAAAAGTTGAGAAATCAATAATCGCTACATTGTGTACAATGTCGCTACAAAAGTATAAGAAGAAAATATTGTGTTTTATTTCATTTTTTATTTCACCCATTTACTAATGTGTACCTAAATAATTAAATTTTAGGACATACTGGGCTAAAAACTGAAAAATATGACAAAAATTTTTAGTGACATTCAGGCAAGATTTGAACGATTTTAATTTTAGCAGCGTAAGCTCAAAACTGTGCTCAAACATCATTGTGGCAGAGAATTAAATAATACCGGGAAGAGTGTTGTGAAACATAGATATTTGAGTCACATTATAGTTTGATGTATGCTAATCTAAAATATATTTTATTTGAAATCATCACAATTTCACAACGAGAATGGATCAGAAATGAAAGTAATAATTAGCTAAGTTTGATATGTTTAATAAAATATTATATTAATTGATTTTGCTGTATTGATAAGCAGGGCTCTCTCTGTGGTGTAGTGGGTTAACATGTAGTTCACCGCTGTAGCCTGTGAGCAATGACATACGTTGGGTTCGATTCCCGAGTGCCGATGTGCTCGGAATTTTCCCTTAGTCGGAGTTATCTCACACTCCTGTGTATTTACATGTATATATAAGTAGCGATGCATGGGAGACAGAGATAGCAGTGGGTTTGTCGGTATCCACGTTAAACTGTGACCGCTACTTGTATAATGCTATGCGAGAGTACAAGTATAAAACACAAATCCAGTGTATTGATAAACATTAAGATAAGAAAAACATTGATCAAGACTTTGTTATAAATGATAATAAACAAAACACTCTAAAATCTCAAATCTAATATGTATTTAATTTAATCTCGAGTATTGGGTACGGATATTCGTTGAACTCAAAGATTACATTATATGATCAACAAATTTTAGGTTAAAAAACTGTCTAATTTATGGTGGAATTGGGTGTGAAAATGTTTATTCTGCAAGTAATCGGTTTTGCATAAAAGAACCAATTTTTCATGTGATTATAAAAATGACCCATTGATAGTAAAAATATAAATATACTGCAGGATGTACGCGATTCGTGAAAAACTATAGTATTTCTGAATTCCATTTATATACTTAATTTTTGAGTTTTCGTGCCTACAAATATTTTGCACATACTTTTTATTTATTTACAACTTTATATTAAATTTATTTGTTTAATTTCTAATTGTTTTTCAAATAATTGTCAATATTTAATAATTTATACTTTTATTTAACAATTTTTTAACCTTACAATATGTTTTAAGTTTTATAAGCTTTTTAAAGTTTTATTGTTTATTTTTGATGGAACTTCGGGCGGGAGCAGCGGAACGCAAATTTTTAACCGTTTGAGAGAAAACTCCGTGTTTTATGCTGTTGAGAGCGTTACATCAGTATTTTTTAAATACAGGTAATACCAAAAGATTACAAGAGTTCCATAAAAAGATCTGCTTTTATAGACAATATTTGGCAGTAATTTTTTATATTTTTACAAAAATATTATGTAATTAAACGCGTATTATATTGGCTTTTCAGGGGAAATTTGGCAAAACCTTTGTGAATAAAAATACTTAGTTTAATATGATTAGTATTAGAGTATGTAACGGGCCCCCGATTTTTCGGGCCTTGGCGGGCCCCCGACACATTTTGTCGAGCTTTGTCGGGCCCGGGCCTTAAGTCAAGAAAAAATTGTCGGGCCGGGCTTTTGGATTCAAAATATCAAAGTCCGAAAAATTTTGATTTTTGAAGAAAAGATTCTAAACAAACAATACTTTAGCATTACTATTTATTCTAAACATATTTTACGAAATAATATGCATAAAATATTGTTATAATGCAGCAAAATAAATAGAAACTTAATTAAGTTATGATTTTTAGATTAATGATAAAGGTTAAGGAAAATCGGGCCGGATCGGGCTTTGGTAATTTAAAATTGTCTGGCTTTTTTCGGGCTCGGGCTTGAATGTGTCGGGCTTTGATCGGGCTCGGGCCTTATAATTTTTGCGATTACATAGTCTAATATAGATATAAAAGTTAATATAAAAGACATTATTCTAATTGATATTGAATATAAAAGTAAATGTAACGAATACAAACTTTCTAAACTCAAATACAAGTTATTGGCATCAATTTAAATAAATACAATTCATTAAAAAATTAATGCCTTTTGAATACATAAAATTTTATAGATTTATAAAATATCATTAATGATAACAAAATAAAAAAAGATAATGTAAATAAGTATTAAGATTTCCTAAAATTATATTTTCATTTATTTTATTTACGATTTTCTGAAATTGTTTTGCTTTATTTTATTTATGATTTTTTTAAAAGAAGTTTTTAAAAAATTTAGTCCAAACCCAATAACTCATCAGTTTCAAAATTGAAAACATCAAAAATTCTGTGTTAGGAAGTAGATCTTAAACTTAAACAATTTAAACTCCATTGTACAGATAAGTCCACTTGATTTTGGACCGCAAAACGTAGAGTGCTATAAATAGCTTTAGTTGAGGTCAATCACATTAACGCACATTTCACAAATAGTGTTTGCTTTGTTCTATTCGAAAACACGTGTTCGTATACATACATATTGTTTTGATATTAATTTAATTTAAACTGTGTTTTAATATGAATTTAAGTTTAGAAGAACGTGTTTTTTTAATTGAAAATTATTTTAAAAACCAATATTCCTATAAAGCAGTGATAAGTTTATTTCAAGATAAATTTTATAGAAAAGTTGATAAAAACACTATTTTTGAATTAATTAAAAATTTCGTCAAACGGGTAGTGTGATAAACAAAAAACCTATTAGAAAAAAATCCGTTTTAACAGTATAGCCAATAGAGGCCACCCCTCTTGCAAGCACTCATTTTTTCGGACTCCTTTTAGCCCATATAAAAGGGCATTCCTTTCGCTTCTCTCTCTTTCTCGCTTACACACTCACTTTGAGTGTTTTCAGTTAATTTTTAATGTTAAAACAAACAATTTGTACGCAGTTTTTTCTTTTTCAAAAATAAATTTGTTTCCCATCGAAATCGTGTTTCATTTTTTTTGTGGTCAAACATCGGCCACAACAGAAATAAAATTGAATGAATTGTCGCAAAGTTTTATAAAGTCACCTAAGAAATCATTACTCATCCGTTCTCAACAAAATAATATTTCAAAATCAAGTTGTTTTCGGGCCGCAAAATTATTGGAATTTAAAGCGTATACCATTAAACTAGTTGAAGAATTGAAACCAATTGATTACCCGAAGAGTCGAATATTATCAATGGTTTCAAAAATTTACAAAAAATAACCAAATGTTAAATAACGTAATTTTTAGGTAAATATTTAATTTCCCGAAATTTTAAAAATTCAATTTATCGGTTAATTTTCGGAAATTTTCAAAATTTGTTTTTACATAATAATAAGCTAAATTTACACTAATTTTTGATATAAAAAAATTTTAAAAATTTATAAATTTTTGAAATACCGAAATTTTAAAAAATCAATTACTCGGTAATTATTAATAATTTTTTAAAATATATAGTGATGAGGCGTGGTTTCATCTTTCGGGAAAAATTGTAACCAATAAAACAAGAAAATGGAGTTCGGAAAATCCCCTCGAATACATGGAGTCGGGATTGCACCCTCAAAAAATTGGTGTTTGGTGCGGTATTACCAGAAAAAAAATTCTTGGACCAATTTTTTTCGAAAATACTATAATTCGAATATTAAAAAATTATAGATCAATTAATTCCCCTTCTTGATCAAAATTTAATTAAAAACTGTTATTTACAACAGGACGGGGCGCCCGCTCACACTTCCCGATTAACAGCGACACATTTAGAAACATTTTTTTCGAACCGAATAATTTCCAAAAGTAATAGTTTTTTACAAACAGAAATTGATTGGCCAGCCCGTTCACACGATTTAACTAGCCCTGATTTTTATCTTTGGGGATATCTTAAAAACAAAGTTTATTCCCCGCCCCCAGAAAATCTCGAATGTTTAAAAAATACTATTCAAAAAGAAATCAAAAATATTAAAAAAGAAACATTAATAAAAGTATCCGAAAATATGAAAAAGCGGGTTAAGTTATGTTTGGAAAATAACGGAAATCATTTTCAACATTTACTATAATACTATTTTTAATCACTTTTGTTATATTGAATTTGTGTATATATTAATTAAAGGATACAATAAAATTATTTCACTGCAAAACACAGTCCAAAATCAAGTGAAATTATCTGTATAAGAAACAAGTTTAGGTGCCATTTTGTTTTAATCTAATGCATACATATTATTCTAATGTGAAAAAGTGTTATATATCATAACTTAAATGTTTACATACTTATTATTTTTAACATATATCTAGTGTTCAATTTTAAATTTTTAATTTAAATTGTCTCTCGCTTTTGCTTTTCAAATTTTTTTAAATTTCGCTTTCTTTCACTTTCGCTTTCAAACACAATTTTAATTTCATTTGATTTTCACTTTTGCTTTTGTTTAAAAATTACATTTCAATTGTATTTCGCTTTTGCTTGAAGTGAAAGTTTTATTGAAAATTTAATTTTACTTTTGCGGTATAACTGGAGAGTGATTCGCACTAATAAAATATCGATAATTTAATTGCATCACTTTGATGATCATTTGAATTGCAGTCATATTGAAAGCGTATGATTTGTTCGTAATTAGACATTATTTCTATGCTTACAATAATATTAATGTGTGTATAAACACACTAAACATCGATCATTGTGTTTGTAAACAAACCATAAACTATCGAGTTATATATGCAAACGATTATCGATATTTTATTAGTGCGAATCACTCTCCAGTTATACCACTTTTGCTTTTTTATTTCGCTTTTTCATATAATTTTTAAAGAAAAGGAAAATTAATTTATTATTTCCTTTTGCTTTAACAATTTTAATTTTAATTGTAATTAACTTTTGCTTTCTATTTTTATTTAAATTTAACTTACTTTAGCTTTGCTTTCATAACTTTCGCTTTTGTTTATATTTTTTATTTCAATTGTATTTCACTTTTGCTTAAGCGAAAGTAAAAGTGAAAGAAAATTTCGCTTTTGCTTTTAACTTTCGAAAAGCGAAACAACTCTACATATATCTTTAATGCGCCTTATATATAAATAAATTCAATTTTAGTTACATATTTGCGTTTGCGCCTTATACGTGGATGCGCCTAATAGTCGGGAAAATACGGTATACATCAAATAAAAGATAACTACAAGTCCACCAAAGCTAAAACACAACTAAAACTTCTCATAACACTTACTGATTTACAATTTGCAACAATGTATGATAAAGCTATCAAGTTTTTTCAATCAAATATAACTTATAGTAAAAGTAATAACTGCTTAAAAACAAAAATAAATCTAGTTATGCAACAATAGAATACATAATTTAATTGTCAAAAAATATTTAATGCGATAAAATGTTCGACTATACTATTGATTAACTGAGAATATGGTACAAAGTAAGCTCATTATGAATGTTCATTCTTTTTCGAGTTTTTTTATTTAAAAAGTTTCAATAAAATTTAATGAATTCAATTTTTTAAATATCAATAAACATTAGTATTAATCAATCGCATCATAACTTCCGATAAAGTAATATTTTGTTTACGCATTGATGACCTATTAATTGAGCGTATTCTCCAATTGTTTGTTCCTCTGTTACCGAAATATTGTTTTTTAATCGCTTGTATTCGTGATAAGTAATCGCTAATCTATTGTAAAGAACCATCAGTTTCTTATCGCTTATATTATGTCCATGACTATCAGTCACACGCATATCATCCTCTAATCTGCTATATTTGTTATTATCTAATTTAACGGTACATTTATGAATTGAATGCCAGGTATATGTTTCGGGACACAATAACTCCGATGGTATGAACTTTCCCTAAATATTGGCAAAAATTCAATTTATTATGATTTTGTGCACAGTTTTATAAATGAAATCATACTTTGTATTTCATCTTTGGACACGAATGTATATAAAATCCCATATAATAATATCTTAAACTTGGAACAAATTCATGTAATTGTTGAACTAAATATATTTCTCTAAAAACAATAAACAATAAATTTAGTGTATTATTAAATTAAGTTTAATACCTCAATGCTGAATATGTTCCTAATGATAGAAAATCATATTCTGGATCGTAATAAAGATAAACAGATGAAACGCAATTCGGCAATACATCTAATACTCCGACAGCAATCAGTTTGCCGTCAAACCAATATTGTTGATGAAATGAGCCGAAATTATTTGGCAAATCGTTTGTAGTTTTACAATACACTCCCTTTAACGCAACAGTATTTGATTTCAATTATCATAATTAACATAAAACTTAAATTTACCTCAAGAGGAGAATCAATCAAAAATCTTTTATATTGTTTTTGGGTACAATTACTTTCCGAATCTTTATGAATAGACATTTGATATTTTTTATATACTTCATGACTCAATTCGTATGTTTCGTTATAATCGTCACTCGTTGTGGAAACAAATTTTATCTTTAAAAATACAACATTTTTCCAATTAAATAATAATTTAGTAAATAGAAGAATATTTGAATACGAGTTAAACACACTTCGAGTTTATGCTTAGTTTCAACATTTTTATATTCATTCAAGTAATCTTCGATCGTTTTTGCTTTTGCTTTCTTTTTGAAAAATTCTAGATTCATAATAAGTTTAGCGTCAGATTCGGTGCAACACTCTCTGGCCATTATTTTCTTTAACTTTCGTTCTAATCTCAACGCTCGCGCTTTCTTTTTCACATTTATCGCAATATTCATCTCTGATTTATCATTTCTTTTAATGGGTTCAATCGAATGATGCTTCAGATTCTTATCTTTTGTTTTCATAGCATCCATAGCGCAAACTTTTGGATAATTGGTTTCAATATCAGAAATAATATTGCGATCATTTAGTCGTTCGTTAGTTTCAAGAGTATTGTGAATTTCATTCTCAGCTCTCTTTGAAGGTTTTTGTCCAGTTATTAAATATCTATTGAATTTCTTAATTACTTTTTTCTGCGACTTTGATGGCTTAAAGTTAAGTGTATCGCATCTAATAATATATATATATATTAATTAATTAATTAATAAGGAATAAAGAAATATTTATAGATATTTATACAGTGTTAAACTTAAACACTTACTTTCTTAAACTACTACATTACCAAAACAGGTGTGTCCCACTCTTGAATGGTCAAAGGGGGTATACTTTCGAGTTTTTTTTAAATTCAACGGAGAAAACTCACAGAATTTAAGAGGCAATTCGAATTTTTCATGACAAAAGCTTAAACCACACCATAACAATTCTCATCAAATTCAGGCGATTTTTTAAAATGTTGACCAAAATTTAAGGGGGGGTCACAACACTCACCGTCCAGACTCTCTTTGGATACTGTATTTTTTAGCCGTATTAAACTCCCGAATAGCTAAATTTTTAGGCCCGAGCCTAAGTTTAATCTGACAGGTCTCGACAGCTCCAAACCGAGCCTGTGTTTTTCGACAAATTCAAAGCATGGCACACCCGATCTGACAAAACATATCGAGCCCGATAAATTCAATTTATTATTTGTCATCTAATAATTAATGGCAAATCCTCTAGTTAATGTTTTTATATGGTTTAATTTAATTTTAATATTATTAATAAATTTCACGACAAATTTTTTAAGAATAAATTTTGATTTATTTTAAACTCAAATAACAGCCAGAATTTATTTTTAGCCCGAGCCCGGCCCGAAGAAATACATCGGGTAACCGTTTAGGAGTCTAAGCCATATCACATAGTAAAAGTACCACAAAAATTAATTTAATACTTCTTTGTATTATATTTTTTATGTGTTGTATATTTTAAAACTATATTTAAATAATTTATACTCAAAATATTTTAATATTTAGTATGCTTTGACGCAAATTTTGATTTTAATATAATATAAGGTAAATATAAAAAACTTTCGATAAAATTTGATTTGAAAAACTTAAACTATAAACCAAAAAATGTATGTTAATTACCGAATAGTATAAGCAGGACAACAGCTCTTCTTATTAATGGGTTTATAGCAATATTTGCCACTTCTTCTCCATCCGCGATCGATTAGATTTTGATAATTAGTGGGAGTGAGTGTGTGCGACCACATTCCTATAAGGGTTATACTGTATTGACAGTGTCATGTCGTGTCACTCACATATGCATACCATATCTAAACTTACCAAAGTCACTATTTTCGGGTTTCATTCCTTTGCAATAACCGCAAGGATGTGAACACTCATTTTGGCCGAAATACTCAACCACACCGTAATTCGACATTTATTTAAAAACTGGTCAAATATGTATAAACAATAAAATAGCAACAGATATTTATATAGATATTTATATTTGACAAAATGATTTCGTCATAACGTAGGGATCGTTCTCTCAATTACATTGAAAGCGTTCAAAATGTGTTCAAGTTTAGACTAACATCTAAATTTAAATCTAAATTATTTTAAAGGTTAAACTTTAACCTTTAAACTAATTTTGACTTTAACCGTTAAAGTCACACGTGTTATTCGGAAATGCGTCAAAATAAACAATGTTTAGCTATCAAAGCTTAAAATTTTATTCTCGAATTTGTTATTCGTTTTAGTAATATCAGTAATAGATAAAAATAATTTGTATTCTACCATATTATCATATCATTAAGATAACGAAATAATTCTGTAATTTGAAACTTTTTTATATTCATTTATCCATGAAATATATGAACCATAAAGTTTATATGATAATAATTGAATTTCTATACTATCGCAGATTTTCTGCAGTGATCAGCAATTTTTAAGTTTCAAAAAGTGTGAATTTTGTCAAACATCAGTAAAAATTTATTGAATTTAAAATTAAACTAAAAATTCTTTAAAAAATAATAATTACATATTTATTATACCAGTAGCGCTAACTGTATACATTTTTGTAGTAATTAAACTTTTCACTAATAAATAATTGAATATAAAATTAAAGTTAATTCCAAATAAAATGGAACTTATAGGCTAATAAAAGTACATTTGCTTTTACTAATAGAACAACATATACACATTAACATGTTAGCACTGCCAAAAATATCGACGCTTAAAACTAACAAAAGCCACCAGTGAGGTTCGAACTCACGACCCCTGGTTTACGAGACCAGTGCTCTAACCACTGAGCTATGGTGGCTTCGACGCCATGTTTGGCTTTAAAGATATCTATGAACGTATACGAAATACACTAGAATTTTAGTGTCGATTCATAGACTGTAACAGTTTTAAAGTTAAGTTCTACAGTATATTGTTTTATTGGAATAATATTACGGTATTATTGTATTAAATTTATAACTTATAATCAAACAAACATCACAACTATAGTGAATTTTTATTGTTTTCAATTCAAATATATGTTAACTTTATTTCTATAATCATATTTTTGTTATAAATTAGTATTTAGAAAACTTTAAATAAAATTGCATTTAACGTTAATTAACAGTTTATATTTCTTTATAAAACAAATAAATAATTAAAGCTAATATTAGTGTTTAGTGTGATATCCTTTGGGATTGTTTGACTGCCACTTCCAAGCGGATGCGCACATGTCATCCATAGTTCGAGTTGCGGTCCAATTAAGTAATTGTTTGGCTAAACCTGAATCGGCGTAAACGGCGGATATATCGCCAGCACGTCTGTCCACTATTTCGTACGGAATATTAACGCCTGACGCACACCTGAATGCAGAGATCACCTAAAAAACAATTTAATATACAATTATACTGTAATATTATGATCATATATCTATGAAATACCTCCAAAACCGAATATCCTCTACCAGTTCCCAAATTAATTGCTTTAAAACCTTTCCATTTTTGTGATAACATTTTATTAAGTGCCGCTAAATGTCCGATCGATAAATCTTCGATATGTATGTAATCCCGAACTCCAGTCCCATCTGGAGTATCGTAATCGCCGCCAAACACTCTTAAGATGGGTCTCTGACCCACCGCTACCTGCGAAACAAATGGCATCAAATTGTTCGGAATCTCTTGCGGGTCTTCGCCAATATCTCCTGAGGAGTGCGCGCCAACTGGATTGAAATATCTCAGTGACACAACAGACCAGTTTGGGTCTGAAGCGCATAGATCTTCGAGTACCTGTTCGATCATAAATTTACTTTTTCCGTAGGGATTTGTGCACGTTTGACCAGTTGGATGTGATTCGTCAATTGGCAAGTACTGTGGAATGCCATACACCGTCGCCGACGAAGAGAATATGAATTTTCGTGCGTTATATTTGTTCATTATTTCCAAGAGAGTGACAGTACCCGAAACGTTATTACGATAATACGCTAACGGTTGCGCCACAGACTCTCCCACTGACTTCAATGCCGCGAAATGCATCACTACGTCGATCTCATTCTCTTTAAATATCTTATCCAAACTTTTCTCATCGTTTATGTTACAATTAACGAATTGTTTTAATTTTTTGTTAGCGAGAATCTCAACTCTAACCAAACTTTCTGGCAATTCATTTGCGTCTAATTTCGTAGCGTTACAGCAATTATCGGCAACAATAACGTCATAATTGTTAATTAATAATTCAAGAACACAATGTGAACCAACATAACCAGCGCCTCCCGTAACGAATACTAATTGCGAACCCATTTAGTGGACCACAGAAAAACTTTCGTTACAGTAATAGCTAAGCGTCAAAATTTTTACACGAATGGTATTTAAGATAAAAATACTCTCGCTTTTAAATATGACTGGAGAGTACTTGAGTCAGTTGTTATATCATTCATATCTTTAATAAAAATGTCAAAAAGATATGATTTCAAAATTACAAATGCCATTAATACGAACACATTATACGAGTGTTTATCAAATTGAATTCAAAAAAAACTACAATAACTATAACTTTCTTTCGTTCAAACAATTATTACAATAACACTATTAAAGTTATAATTGACTTAATGTTTACACATACTTTAAGTGTTGTTTTGATTTCTAATTTCGGCTCAATTTATTGACGTTTTAATCGCTTTTTATATAATTTATAAAACAATTTGGTTGACAAAACTATATAAAAGTTTCGATATATGCATACATACGTAACAAATATAAGAATTTAAAGGCACTAGTATTTAAAAACTTAAAAACAATTTTAATATAATTTATTTTAATTAAATAAAATAATATTATAAGTAAATCGTAGCGATAAAACTTAAACAGATGTATAATAAATATAAATTAGAAAAATATAAAAAATATTTAAGTTTATGATAATAAAAACAATAACTGATAGCACAGTATTGTTTGATTGAACACGTTTTGACGAACAACATAGTGATGCTGTTATAGTGTAATAGTACTGTAGTGAAAACAGCTGATACGAAATCATTGAATAAGCAGTTTTCTAATAGCTATAGTCATGCTATTCTAATAATTCTGCCAAAACATTATGCGACAGAATATATATGCCATAGAATTCTATTACTGCTAGACTTTAATGCTTACTATTACTTAACTCAGGAATTAGATTTGTTTCGAACACATGTGTGACTGACTGTTATTTGCTTTACATGTATAACTACCATCAGCTAATTTAGTACTGTATTATAGGTACTGTATATTCATTTAAAACTCTTATATAAAATGTATATCGATTTATTAAAATGTTGGAATTATTTTAAATATTCATATCTATCCATCATATACCTTACATCTACATTTAAATTTTTTGTGCGACTAAACATAAAAACTAAAAATTATTTATTGCTGTAAAAGTGATAAGCAAAGCTCAAGCATTTTACGCGCACACAAATTACAAATAAAATTGTATAAATTAGTGATTGAAAATTTTTGTTCATGAAGCGCCCAGAAATGGTTGCAGCACTATTGGCGCTAACGCGAGAACTCAGGGCCCGGATAGCGACTCACTGCCTGTGAGGCAGTTCTCTTTAAAGAGCTCAACGAACATGTGGCGATTCTGGCACTCATCTCATATTTCTTTTTATTACTTAACGTATTATTTTATCTTTTATTATTAACGGACAGAGCGATGCCATTGAAGGGCTTATTTCGAATTCAAAGAAGTATGACCAATGGAAGAATGAAACGTTACGAAACGAATGCGAATTATAAGGAACGACGAAGCGCGAGATGTGGTCATTCCCTTCAGAGGCACGAATCGAGTAACATCAGTGTCTTAGCGATTAATGCATCGCTTTGTCTTAGATATTTCAGTTATTATTATTATATCAGTATTTAGAAAGTATTATTTTTTTTAGTTTACGCATCAGTTTTAATTATTATTATGTTTAGTTAAAAGTGCCAATAATTGTCATTCAATTATATTTGTATTACATTTTATTATCGCGATATTTGACATTAAAAACATTTACTAACCCAACTGTTTGTTGAGTTATTTAAGGTAAACCCAGTCCCACAACGGTAAGCAACTGGGAGGTTAAATACCAGGTTTACAGTTCATTACCGGTACGACAGTGAATTTGAATTTTAGCTCCGGTAACGGATAGAAAATATGAAATTTTTGCGGTAATGAAACGGTAACGGTAATTAAAATATGAATATTTTCAATCACTAGTATAAATCAGTTACACGTTATATCGTGTTGACTTCTTAAGCGGTGATTAAGTGAACTTACGGTTAATATAAGTTATATAATGTACATAAATTTTCTATATTCGATAGGTTTATGTTCCAATCCTATCCTAACGATCATCTTTATTATTTTATTCTTAAAGAAATTTCAATTAATTATGCAAATATTTATAACAAATTTAAAATTATAGTAATTATTTATTTGCGTGGTTGTAATTTGAAAAATTTCAAGTGATTTCATAAATTTTTCACTTACTTCTTTGTATTACTGTATTTAGGAAAATTGAGTTTGTACTAAAAATTTTAAAACTTTATATGAACACGAGATCCTATGCCACATATTTTTGATATTCAACCCAAAACCGGCATTTATAATATTCTTTTACAATAGTATTTGTTTTGATTTTTGAAAATCAAAAATATTGTTAAATGTTGATTTTGATTAATCAAAATTAAAATTGTTTTCAAATTCAAAATTTAAATCAAATCTTAATAGACTTTCTAATAGATTAACGAAACGTTATGCTTACAGAATAAATAGTTGTTAATCAAAAGACTAATATCAACAATGTGTTTATTTAAAGAAAATCCGTTTAAAAATTTTTTTGCAATAATAAATTTTTCAAACTGACGTACATACTGATGGACAGACTTGGTTAAAAGCATAAGCTCTAGACTTCCATGGGAAAGTCAGTTAAAAAATCACAAAATAAAAATTAAATTAAAAAATAATTTTAAAAACTATATCATATTAAAAACTGTATTAATTTTGATTTTAATAATGATGATATCAAAATTAAATCAAAATTAAAAATTTTAAGAAATCAAAATTAAATCAAATTTAAATATTAAAAATTTTGAAATCAAAATTAAATCAAAATTGATAATTTAAAATAAGATCTATACTGTCATAATATCTGACTTTGCAATTTTAAGTTAAGATTGTGTTTGGTCGCTCGTTCTTTTCTATCGCTCGCTCCCATTATTTTCGTTAATTTTTGTAAATTTAAAAATTATATCAAAACATTTTCGTTATTTTGTAAGTAATAGTTGCATATTGAAATTGTAATATGCCACTCAGAAATGCTGTATATTCCATTCTTATTCATTTTAATTTAAATCGATTATAAAATTCAATTATAGCGGAAAATACCAAAGATAATCTGTTTTAACTCAATTTTTTGCCACTGTTTGCAATATTTCTTCATAAAATAGTGGAATATGCCAAAATTTTTTCATTTTATACAATTTTTAAAGCTTTTTCATAATATATTACTTTTCAACAATGAATTTTTTCTTTTTTATCTATTTATTTGTTTTCAGCAATGAATTTTTAACAATTTTTTGTAACGATTTGATTAATAAATATAGAGAAACGGAAAATCCCTTAATAAATATAATAAATATAAAGAAAATATCCCTTAATAAATATAGAGTCCAAAGACAGACAGACATTCCCAAATCCATTTATCTGCTTCTGCAAAGTCAGATAACAAATCTAAATCAAAAGTATTGAAAATAGAAAACTACACTAGTTTTCAATTCTACTGCATTCAGATATGCATCTTAACCTCCCAGTGATAGAATCAAGTGATTTATGCGAGATTTCTCTGGAAATCCCTATCCCTAGTTATTTGCATGTTTACGCACCAACAGACGGATCTCCTGGTCGGCGGAATTAATTTGCGGCATATTACTAGTATGGAAAAACTTTGCTAAACGTTTGTATGCGTTCGGGAATAACTCAGCTTTGAATGCTATCGCGAGTGTTATGATAAATTATAAAACATTTCATAAATATTATTTAATAAATTTCTCATCATAAAGATTAATTTTTAAAGATTTAACTGCAATTTAACTATAAAATATAATTTTTGTGAAAACTTTTCTATCTGAATAATAAATTAATTGTGATCCTACTGTAACAGTACATTGATTTGAAAATTATTGATGAAAATGTTGAAAACGATAAAAATTATTGTCCAACATTTAAATAATTTTGATGCTCGACATTACGCTCGAGAACAATCAAAAACTTGTAATGATTCCGTATTGATAGTACAAACTCCCAATTTTCGTTTAAGCTCTGAATATGTCCCCAATATTTTACAAAGTTTTAAAAATTATTGGTTTATTTTTCCTTTTAAATCAGGTGCCCTTTAAAGAAGTTTAATACGTTATCTCATAAACTTATTAACAATAACTAATTACAGTATTGCTCCGAATTCGGATTTGAAACATTAAAAAATTTAATTCAAATATGATTGAATTAATAATTTTAAAAATCTAGAAATTTTAAAATAAAGATGCGTAACATTGTTAATGTTGTCATAAAATTGTAAAAATATTCTACGATAACCAAATGAACTTATTTTGCTTGTTTTCAATAAAAATGATTACGTGACAACAAGAATAGTTTGTAATAATGTAATCACATTTACATTTAGAATTCGTAAAGATTTTTCTGAAGCTCAACAATAATTAAGCATTAAGTAATATATGTGATAACAAAGTTAAGTTTATTTATAACTTATATAAATAATTTTGATAATTAACAACTGTTTGTAATACAGAACAATATGTTTCCATACGATTAGACGCTAACAAATTGATTAAAACTTTTGGTCACTTTAAAAATCAGTTTCTCATGAGTACTATTTTAAAATAAGAATATTCGAAATTCTATAAAATGGTTGTGATTTGATTATTTAATATTTAACGCCACAGTTCAAGGTTTGACAAACGCATTAATCATTAAAATAGCGTATATTTACGTAATTGGTTGGAGTGTTTCCAACTATTAATAAACTTAAAGATAGTTTGTTTTACAAACAATTTATATAATCATAACTTGTAAACGCATTTTAATAATAATAAAAAACATATTCCATGAGCTAAAAAAGATTTTGTTTGAGATTTCAAGTGAGCACTAAATAATTATAGTAACTCATGTGAATAGTAAATTCTTTAGATCTATTACCACACAGTACAGTACAGTTTACTATTTTAACGAACATGTTTATGAAACGCGTAAATGATAACACCGTAAGATTAGATAAAAGCAGTAATGAATTGTTAGTTCAGTTCCTTACTATTCATTCGTCAGTTTTCAGTCAAAAGTGTTTTCCTCTCAGGCTCTAAGCTTCAAACACATCATAAATCCATTATGATATTGAATCTGTTATTAATAGGTTTTATTCAAACTTAAGTAATTCAACAAAAATGAACGGATATTATACCACAAATAAGTCGTCGATTAGGGCTAAATCGAGTTTACCGCGAATGTCAAACACAGTGGAGTTTTTAGTGGACAAAATACAAATCATTAAAGAAACGCAAAGCAACAGAACCAGCAGAACCAGCACTTACTTCGAAAAGATTGTCGGACAGAAGGAGCGCTGGTCGTGGAAAATACTGAAACAGGAGTTCAAAGCGAAGGACTCGTGCAGATTATTCGACAAATATCAGTCTCGAATACAGCACACATTTTTTATGGTGTTATTAATGTTAAACATCTTTTTTAATATCATCGCAATTATAGTTTACTTTTTCGATAAGGTATTCAATAATCGGTTCGAACTTTAGTTTTCGATCAATTTCTAAACATTTAACTTAAAGTTAATTATTTTTTCATTTCAAAAGAGAAATCAGTCACCATTTCCGGGATCTGTATTATTGCGCATTTCATCATTACTGGTATTTATTATATTTTTCATAATGACATGCTTCGAGGAACAGCTATTTCGGCCAAAAATCTCGCGTACAATATGTTCGGTAACGGTTTTGATTGCGATGCTGTTCGAAGAATATGGCGGAGCATTGTTTTCGCTCAACGGAGACAATAAGACGTATTCTCTGCAACGCATTCGTCCAACATTTTATTTAATAATCGCTAATCATATACTTTTGCCATACCCTTCAAGAATCTATTCGTGTTTAACAACATTTTTCATAATAGCGATCGAATTAGCCTTAACGTTCAGCCAAAGATTGGAAATGCAATGCGATTCTCAATTATTGCCTAAGTTTGCGATCGCCGACAGCTTTTTTTACTTCTTCAGCGCAATATTCGGTTTGTACATGACTTTTCTGCTGGAAATAGCGATTCGTCGCGCATTCATGAATCATCGTTCGTGCGTTGAATCCACATTTAAATTGGATTACGAACAGGAACAACAGGAACAACTGCTTAACTCTTGCCTTCCGCGACATTTGACAGACAAAGTTCGAAGCGATATAAGAGAATTGATCTCTAAGATCGCTCGACAGGAAAAAATCCCTCAAAGACCGTTCAATAAACTTTATGTGAACAAATACAAGAATGTATCGATTCTTTACGCTGATATCGTTAACTCAATGCTTTTGGGACAGTCTTTGAGTCCCAATGATCTCGTAGAAACTCTCAATGAATTATTTGGTAGATTTGATGAGTGCGCAGAAAAAAATAATTGCCTGCGAATCAAACTTCTTGGAGACTGTTATTATTGTGTGTCTGGTGTTCCTAATTATGACGCTAATCACGCCAGTAATTGCGTAAGAATGGGTCTCGATATGATTAAAATTATTCGGTAAATCTAAGTTTTGTTTTATTTTTCATTTATTTTACATATTAAGATAATTATTTTAAAATATTTAAAGCAAATCCCAGGCTTGAAGTAAAAAGTACATAATTTAGTACATAATTATCTCTCAAACAGTGATAAAAATAATCCAATTTTAAACATGTTTTCATGTAAATTATGAGTATTTATCATATGATTTTATTCCATAAATGTTTCCATGGAATGAAATAGAAAATGAGATCGAAAAAAATTGCTATTATTATAATGACTGCATATTAATTTTAGTTATAGTTTATTTAAAACTACATAATCATCTGTAAAGTTTCAATATTCCTCCTTAAAAGCAGTTTTATCAGAAAATAATTTTTTTAGAAAACTTCCTACAGTGCAAAATCCTATATTAAAATAAGTGTCAATAAAAATCTTCTACATGTATTGCCTAATAGGACAGTAAGAGAGGACAGGGAAATAAATGTAGACATGAGAATTGGAGTACACTCTGGTATGGTTTTGTCCGGACTTATAGGCGTTCATAAGTGGCAATACGACATCTGGTCGATCGACAGTATGATCGCCTCCAATATGGAACATCACGGTACAGCTGGTTACGTTCATATCACTAAAACCACGCTCGATCTTATACCTAATGATCAAAAGTTTGACTTAATTATAACTGGTATTTTAATTTTATTAATGCAACACTAAATAAGCTTATATTATATTTGTTAAACGAAGTTTTATTAATTGAAATTATTAGAAAAAGTGAGCGAAGACGGAGACATTGGATATTTAATTATTAAAAGAGACGACAACACAGTCACGCGAACAATATCTGAATCACCAAAATCAAAGCGAAAACGTCAAACCGATACACTTAAAGCTCAAATCAATAAACTAAGAGTATTATTACGTCATAAAACTTATTAATTCATGTGTTTGTTATTAAATAAGTTGTATTTAACTTTTAGAGACGATCTTCGTTCGAATCAATGCCTATATGTCACAGACAAACAATCTTAGAGACGAGGTATGCGTACGTTTCATTATCGGAATTCATAAAAACATAAATTTTAATGAATTTTAATAAAAACATTCTCTGAAACACGATTTAAATCTCTGATAATAAAGTTATAAATTTCTTGATAATTAAAAAGATTGTGATAATACTGTACAAGAAAAAACTACAAAGAACTTTACTATTATATATTTTTTAATCTTAGTCTTAAAAAATATCAGCAAATGGTTAAATCTGTGAACGAATTTATGGATTCAGCGATAGAAGAAATGCCTTTAAGCATAAAAACGTAAGTTTCAATTATTAACAAATGGCTAAAAAATATTATGAGATTATACAACTTAATTAATTTTATAAATATATATATATGATTAGCCAATGGCTGCATCCACACAGTATTCATCCTATTTTTTTGTACTTCTCGTCTTCAAATGAGGACAAAAGTAAAAAGCTTTTGTTCGAAAGAGAAAAGTTTTCGCCGTGGAGTGCAGAGTGGGATTTCGCGCAACAAACTGATACATTCTTTAGCTTTTATCTGTTCTGTGCGGGAGCGCTATGTATCACTATGATGGCTATTAAGCTAATTATACCACAATTATCGATCTTATTTGTACACAAACTTAGTTTTGTTGTCACGCTGTTTATTATTTGTGTGGCGTTATTCTACACGTATTTTAAATCACATCAGGTATGCATATGCATATAGCAATTTTATTATCTATAAAACAATTAAAGTATATTTTCTAAAACCTTTAGATTTATACTTATGACTAAGGGTTAGTTAGAATTCTTTTGATTACAAATGCATTAGAAATTTATTGCTTTAAATAATATATAAAATCATAAAAAATTATCCGCAGGCTTTATATTAATAAAAGGATTTTACTTATACCATACTTTATATTAATAAAGAGGTTTGTATCTTGCCTATCATATGATTGGCAACATTTACCTTATATTTATTTCATAAGTATGCATTAACCAATTAGAAAGTTGTGTTCGGTCGATTCGAATTTCGAATTATAATCGATTTATAATTTCAATTTTATTCTATACCTTTTGCAGAATAATATTTTCGATTCTATTCTTATAAATTTTAATAAATTGATTTTATTCCGATACTATTTTAAGAAATTATATTGATTCTTATTCCTATTTCAATTTCAATTCAGATTTCAAAACTTAGTTTTTATAAAATTTAAAATGAAATCGTAATATTTTAATAAAGTTACTTTAAAAAATTTAATACAAAGTGTTTTAAAAAATAAATAATTTAATAAAAAATTCAATTTATATTACGTTACGAATACTAAAATTTGTTAATTTCAATTCTTATCCGATTTTATTCTTGAATAGAATTATTTTTTCTATTCTATTCTAATACTTTTTATTAAATTTTCTTCTTTTCGATTCTATTCTTATTCCGATTCAAAGTATCGAAACATCACTATTAGAAAGTCAGCTCTCTATGAATGTGTCGTGAATTGTATAATAAATTAGTCTAAAGCTCAAAATTTAAAAAAAGAAATTCTTTTACAAAACTTTTTTTGTGTTTAAAAAAATGTTATCCAATGAATTATTTGCACTTTAATTATAATTAATACAGTTATCGTTTTTGTTTCGGGTATTAATTTGGTTTGTAATATCCGCATCACTGTTGGTATGTTCAATGATGGACATAATTGTGGTAAGAATGCTAAGCTAATATTGATTAATAATAAAAGTTAATTATAGATTAATATAGAAAGATTGTGATTATATGGACCATATCTCAAATAATAATATTACAGATATGAACAGAAGCATTGATTTGGCGCGATGTGCTTATTCATGGGTATAAAAATATCCTTTGTTTAAATATTACAAAATTTTTCAAATATTTCAAACTTTTTAAAGGATTATACATTGTGTATAATACTGGCGATGACTGGAACTAGTCTTTTCATAAGAATCAATTTATGGCTAAAGTTTTTCATGCATTTGATTGGAGTAATGGTTTACATAATATTATTTTTTAATAAATGTTCGATCTATGAGATCATAATACGAAAAACAGATGAAGATAATCTGTGGATGAGTAACATTGGATTCAATCCACGAATCGGTCACATATACTATGTTATAATGGTTGCAGTTTTGCTTCACGTTATCGACAGGCAAATTGAATACATATTTCGACTCGATTTTCAATGGACAAATAGACTTATCGAAGAACGATTAGAAGCGGAAACAATGGGCGAAATTAATCGAATATTATTGGAAAATATTCTTCCAGTTCATGTCGCACAACGATATCTATATAATAGTTCGATATCCGCGGATCAACTTTATCACGAATCTTATGATTCTTGTGCTGTGATGTTCGCATCCATACCTAATTATTTACAATTCTATTCGGAGAATCATTTGAACGATGAAGGACTTAAATGTTTGCAATTATTAAATGAAATTATTTGCTACTTTGATCAAGTATTCTATTCTATACTTGTTTTAAATAAAAATATTAATTAAATTTTTCTGTTCAGATGTTATCTCACGTTGATTTTCAACGAATAGAAAAAATCAAAACCATTGGAAGCACATATATGGCTGCAGCAGGTCTTCAACCCGGAAGAGTGTCCAATGAAGTATATTTGATTATTCAGTTAATGCGTGATTAATGGATAATAAGTGGATTTATTTTTAGAGCCAATGTAGTATTGAGGACATGACCCATAATGTGATAATATTGGTTCGATTCGCCACAGCATTAATGGAAACTTTGCAACGAATAAATAAAGACGCGCTCCAAGACTTTAAGTTAAGAGTTGGTATCGCTGTGGGACCCGTTGTCGCTGGGGTTGTTGGCGCTGTTAAACCGCAGTATGATATTTGGGTAAAAGTTTGATTTTAAATATACATTTTATATTTTAGATTTTTAACTAAATTATCGCATTAAAGGGAGACACTGTTAATGTCGCGAGTCGTATGGATAGCACTGGTATTATGGGAAGAATACAAATAACTAGAGAAGCGGCAAATATGTTGAAGATTTGCGAAATTTCTCAAGAATTTATTTTAGAAGAAAGGGGACCAATAATGGTAAAGGGAAAGGGAGAGCTTATTACTTATTTGGTCAAAACACAATTTGATTTCGATGAACACGAAATTACCAGAGTTTGAAATCCATGTGATTGTAAACATTTCAAATTATTTATTGTAAATCAAAGTTAGGATAACAAATTATACCATAATAATGCATCATTTAAATTAAACTGATATCGATTAGCCATTAACCGAGAAGATATTTCAGATCAAAAATTCTCAATTGAACTTGAAATCGAATTATAGAAAGCTTTCTCGAAAATGTGTTCATACTATTTTAGAATGAGTGCGAGCTTTTCATTCATTCTTAAAGAATAGCACATGGAAAGAATTATTTAATTTATATTAATACCGTATTTAGAATGTTTAAAGAAATTAAATTTCACATATTAATAAATAAAATATTATTTTAATAATTTTTTAAATAAATGGCTAAAATATAGTGATATAAACAACACAATACATAAGACTTTTAGTTTAAAGTTAGTCAAAAGTTTGAATACATTTAACAATAATGTATATAACATAAAATTAAATTTAAACGGGTTTTGCGCATTTGATTGCCTCTTCATAAGTGGGCGGCAAATCATATTCAAGTTTTGTTTGGTCATATTGGTCCTCAAAATCCACCACAAATTCATTGCAATGTTCAAAAAATAGCTCAATTTGATCAGTAGTTCTCTCTAAACTTGTGATCAGCGACTGTTCACAATTAATGGGATATTCTTCGTATGGCATATCATTTGATGATTGACTTATTTCGCTTTCATAATCGTAGCCTGATATTGAAAATCTATTCGAATCATTATTAAAAGTTGCTAATATGAGCACAATTATGAAAACTATAGCCGCTGTTAACACTAATACAGCGAATTCGTACAAAGTTCGGATAATTGTTGGAACTTCCAATTTATTGCCAATTATATAACAGCCACCAAATATTAATAGTATATAAATAGGAACAACTATTATACAGCAACGAAATAATAAGTACGAGTACCACAGATTATACACTGTTTTACGAATCTTTAAGCAATACATTATTAAATAGTTTACGTAATATGATCACAATTTTATGTATTTTGTGAAATTTTTATGAAATAAAATGTCCATTAAACCACATTACAATATTATAACATTACTTATTAAGTGGATGGTGAAAACTTCGTTGAGTTCAGTCAACGTTTCTTATAGTTTTGGATTATATCGATTTTTGTATGCGCTGTGCATTGCTGTCACAGTGCAGCGGCATTACATTGGCTCTGCATTTGCCAACATAACAGTAATCATTATGATATATCTTTAAATAGAAATCGACAAACACTACATAATATCAAGGTATACTGACATTTATGTTGCGGTACCTTATATTGTAAACTTTTAGTACGATATAGTATAATAGATTATTCCATAAATCAAATTAAAAACAGTTCACTACGTATATTACTAGTAAATCGTTAAAACTTTTAGATCAGGACCCGACCCGAGCTCCAAACTCACCAGAATTGAAAATATTTTTATAATTCTACTAATTTTGTCTCATTTACTAACAATTTGTTTGTAAATTTATAACAAATAATAAAACTTAATTAACAAATTTATATTAAATAATTAAGTATTATTAATAGGGAAGTGAAAATCGTTAATTAACGATTGTTTAAAATTGTAATAATTTCTACTTAAAACTAGTTTAAAATCCTAGGTTAATCCAAATTAGTTAATCCAAATTAGTGAATTTTAAATAAACGAATTGAACGAATCAAACGATTTTTAATCATTTGAAATATTTTACATTTTTTGGGTGGGGTTTTTCTATAAAATTTTTGAATTATAAATTATTTTAAAGACATTATAAAAGAAAGTCTAGATTTTATTTAAATTAATAGGCAAAACTTACTAATATAATATTAAAGTTAAAATTTTATTATAAGATTTTTCTGAAATATCGAAGAGAATTAAAATTTTAACGCAGCTTAAAGACTATTATACGTTATATATATTTTAGATTTAATGAAAGCAATGAATTTTATAGCTTTCAGACTTATTTTCATAATTAAATTTTCAAAATATTTCAAACGATTTTTTAATTTTTTGCAAACGATTAACAAACGATTTTGCACTATTTTATCAAACGATTTTCACTTCCCTAATTATTAAGTTATAAGAGTCCTTTTTTGAAATATTGTAAAATTTTTAAATAAATGTTTGGCATAAATCAATGTTATCTTAGGTTTTACCCTTATATATAGGGTTTTCTTTTAGAAATTTTAAAACCTGACCCTTACCGAGCCTCACAGTATTAAGCCTGAACCAGACAAATTTTCGGATACTCTACCCTAACCCGATATTTCAGGTACCCGTTTACTAGTTTAAATTTATAATTCGGGTGCCCGATAGTAAAGCCTAATATTGAGGTTTTCGGGCAAGTAATTTCGGGTAATAATGATAAAATAAATTTTAATTAATGCTTTTTTAAGAGTTTATTCGATATATCCCACAAAAAATATTTACTTTAGAACTTAAATATAAATTTTGGAAAATTTTTATCACAATTATGGAACAATTTTTTCATCAGTTTTAAAAATATGATAGTTTTGAGGTAAACAATTTTTCGGGCAAATTGCCCGAAATAATGTCATTTGCACAAACAGTTAAAATTGAATTCGGGCAAATTAGGGCATTGCCCGCAATCTATGCCCGACGTATAAGATCGATATTCTTTTTCTAAATTGTCAGAATTTTAATATTTTCTTTTTTTGTTTAAAAACATTTTTAATTAGCTCATCACGTAAGAGTATTAGCACATGACTGGCAAATAGTGTGTGATCTGATCGAACTCTGATCGCCTATAAAACGTAAATAGAGGTAAACTTTCAAACATTTACACTATTCGTTAGAAGCTCTCTTCACCGATTGGTTAATTAATAAATTGACAATAATAGCTCCCAAACGCTATTTAGTTTTGATGGTCTGTTTTTCTGTTATAATACTTATAAATAAAAAGCTTAATTTTTAAATACACAGTTTTTAAGTACAGTATAGAGCGCTTTGAGTTATTGTAACAAACAATTTTGCTTTACAACATTCACTTTATTTACAAATAATTTAATTAAGCAAAAAGTAATCATGTGATTAAAATAATTTGTTTGGAAATAAATGTAAAATAAACATATAAAGAAAACAAATATTTGAAAATAATATGTATAAACTTTGTCGTTATGCGTTCGTTTATAATGTTTTAATTATTTTAAACGCTATCAACAAAATCAAAAAATCAAATCAATAACTGAATCAATATAGACATGTTTTCTTCATAATTCTCAAAAACTCGTCGCAATTGATTTCGTTATCGCCGTCGAGATCGGCTTCAGTTAT
>JAQGAW010000517.1:0-28313 GCA_034698025.1 Phthiracarus crinitus
TTGAACACAACATTGGATTTAGAAAAACTTTTCAATCAAACAAAACTTATTAATGAAACAAATGAATTCGTAAAACTGCTTCAATCCTTTTCGCAAATAAGCATAAATCCAGAAGAGTCTGTTCAATCCAATTCTGATGGCAGTAATGGAATAATTGTGTCATTATTTTCATTTAATGTGATTGGAATGTTTATTATTATTATTTTAATTGTTTTGTTTTTGATTGGGTATTACATATAAATTTTTATCTTCTATTATTAATTTGAAAGTTTCTTAACATTTAATTTATTGCAGAGTCAAATACGATTTAATTAATATTAAGAAACGAAACTCATAGCAAATACCTTTGAAATCATTTAATGATTGCAATCGGGATTCGAATTGCATGGAAGACAGCAAAACATAATTATAATATTTTCAAAGTTTAAATAAGTATTGATTAAACAATTATTGAGAAATTAGAAACTTTAATGAAATAATAAATTTTTGAATGTTTTACTTTTAGTTGTTTGGAATATAATTATTATTTTGTTGAATTAGTTTTGATTTGCATAAAAAATTTTGGTAAGGAATGAAAATTATATTATAATGAAAAATTTAATTTCCTTATTAACGGTTAAAAAGATTTTATTAATTTATACATTTTGATAGCTTTAATATTGTTAAATGTTTTATTTGAAATCATCATAGTCTGTCCTTAAACACAATAGTTTATGAATTTTTAAGGATTTCATTGAGTTTAAAATATTTGCATTAAAAACATTAAAGATTTTTATTCATCAAAAATAAAATCAAATGTTATGATAAGTTATATAAATTAAACAAGATCGATACGGTCGTAATATATGACTTTGAAGTTTGTTTTTTATTTAGTTTTTAGTCTATCATTCCATTTTGTAATTTATTAATATTAAAGGATATTAACGGCTGATGCTATTCTATTTGGTTATTTGTCGATATTATAAGATATTTGTGGCAGATGCCATTTTATTTCGTTATTTTATGAATTTTTAGACACTTTCGGCAGATGCCACTATTTCGTTATTTTTAGATATTTTCGGCAGATGCCACTCTATTTCAATTTTTTAGGTATTTTTGACAGATGCCACTCTATTTCGATATTTTTAGATATTTTCGGCAGATGCCATTATATTTCGTTATTATTCGATATTATTATATATTTGCGGCAGATGCCACTCCATTTCGTTATTATTCGATATCATTAGATATTTGCGGCAGATGCCGCTTTTTTTGAGATAGGAGTCTATTTTGAAGATAGGAGTCTTTTTTGTTCTTTATGTTAATAAAGGGATTTTTTGAAGATAGGAGTCTATTTTTTGAAGATAGGAGTCTTTTTTGTTCTTTATGTTAATAAAGGGATTTTTTGAAGATAGGAGTCTTTCTTGAATTGTAAAATCCCTTAATAAATATAAAGGGTGTGACGGACAGACGGACGGACAATGTCAAATCCATATATATGCTTTTGCAAAGTCAAATAAAAAATTATATATTTGACATGCTTAAGGGCCTTGCAGGATCGCAAAATGTTTAGCAGGGCCGTGTTCGGGTATAACATTAAAATATTTATCTTAGGGCTAAATATTTTATCTTGTAAATTTTGTGTTAAATAAATTTTTTACAGATAATATCTGTAGCTTAGAATAAAAGTATAAACGTATGCACAGTTATAACTGTTTGAATTGTCATACGGGTTATAATAGCTATAATCGGGTTAATGAATATAATGGAATGCTAACGGGCCCCCGCGGGCCTCCGACACAATTTATAGTGCCGGGTAGGGTTCTGGCTTCACAGTAAAATTTTCCGGCCGGGTCGGGCTTTAATTTATAAATAAACAAAAAATTTTGTATTATAGATTTGCTAATCTATATTTAAATATAAGTAACTGTTAAAGACTTAAATAGGAGATTTTTAAAAATTGAAACTCATTAAATAAATTATTAAATATAATATATGTCGAACCCCCGACCCTTTTTATCGGGCCCGGCCTGGTCGGGCTTTCAATTTGCCAAATTAATCGGGCTCGGGCCGGGCCTAACTTCAATGTTTCGGGCCTGAGTCGGTCTTGGGCCTTAAAATTTGAAAAATTGGACACTCTAGAATGGATAATAATATATCTATAAACGACAGATAAATTTTAGCTATATTAATTATAAGACTATTTCTTTATTATTTATATTTCACCCATTCTTGAATTGGATATTTCCTTGTATATTTGTAATTTTTAGTCTGTATTTGTTTTTAAAACTTTTCCGTTCATAATTTAGTATTTTCAGTATAATTCATACATTGTTTACTTTAATTTTTTTAAGTACTACTTATACAGTATTAATAACTTATATGGTTATTAATTAACATATAACAATCAGTGTAATCATCATTTTCTTAAAATCAATTTCATTTAAGTGTGTTTGCATTACACTTTGAATAACGATCTATGATATACTTTGCATTTAAGTGTATACAATTTTTTATGCAAAATATTTTTAGTTAATTATAGAGAGTGAGCTCAGGTTTCTAGAGACTACCTTAAAAATTAATCAATTTTAGTCAACTAAGAAAAACGGATTTGTTTTCAATCAATTTTTCTAAGAATAAAATTTTTAATCGTCTATAAAAAGTAGTCTAAACCTTTTATCATCACACTATACTCATTTTTAGTCATTACAAAACCGGACCTTTCATATTACAAGGTAATCTTAAGTGTTATTTTAAACTGAAACATACGGTACATCATTTGCGAAAATGTAAGATTGAAAAGGAATGGCAATGACGTGTCTCATAACACCCATTACACGTTAACGACGTAACAAATTTCTAATGAAAGGGTCTAAAAACTTTGAAGTTTCTTTATAAGTAACGGTTTGGTTGCTTAAAATTGGATCTTTTAAAAGTGACATCAAAACTTTTAAAACTTTAAATGATGTCTAATTGACGTAATAAATAAAGACACACTAAACTTTGAATTTGTCTATAGAACAATTGGAATTGTGTTAAAATAAAAATTTCTAATCGATTTACTTTTAAACAAAAACAATTATAAATTAAATTTTATTAAAAGTTTTAATAATGTTCAAACAGTTATCATTATTTTTGTTAATTTCCTTCTGTTTTAACGTTCAGTGTTATGAATGGGAAAATTTAATAAATGCATCAAAAAATTACTCCATTAATAAATACTTAACTTATAATACAGAAGTATTAGAATCGTTAACAAAAGCAGAAAATGTATCATTAGAGTGTGTGTCCAGTATTACAACAATGATTAAAAAACTAAAAAACTTTGACACATCAGCTCTTAAAATAGTGAACTCTTGGGGCAATTTTCCTCCGACAGGATTTTTATCTGGAACTCTAACCGATTTTGGTGATTATGACCAGTGTCTGTCTACTAAACCAGACGAAGATATAGGAAACATACAGTACTGTTTAGTGGATATTGGCTTTCCATTACCACAACCTATGCCAAAAGATCATAATATGTATCATAATGTCGATGATTTAATTCCGGAAAATTTTACTAAACAAAACAAATCGAATGCATTTGAATATTTATCGAATGAAGCATCAATTTTTTACTGGGTTTCGATGAGAGTTGGTGTTTGCACGCCAGCAAAATGCTCGAAGAATGACATCGCGTATATGGCTATAACAGGTAAAAATATATTTTCAAATTAGATAAGTGTACAGTTATATTATTTTAGCTAAACTTTACAAATTTTTATTTAATATTAAATTTTATTTTTAACCCGTTAACAAAGAACTAAATCTTATTTATTAAAGTTTCTGTAAAATATCATAATTTTATTGAAAATTATAAACTAAATATACGTTTTACATTACCAATAGATTCCAATCTTTAAGTTTACTATCAAATATTTTATTTTTTCATGTAAGACTGATCTATTGACGGAATTTAATTTATGGTATAAAATGTGAATAACATTAAGTTATTGAAATGTTGTGTTATAACATTTTAATAGAATAACTTTAAATTTTGTCGATTAGACATTCTTATTCAGTTATACTGCAATTTAAATAAAATCTTTATTTCATTCATTTATAATTAATATTGCAATCAATAGAGAGTAATCGACTTGGACTCCAATTTAAAAATGTCAAATGTGAAGTTGTAGACGCAATCAGATTAAGTTTTATACAAATCATAGCATTGTGAGTCGACTTACAACCATTTTTTGTTGATATTTTAAAAACTAAATTTATTACTATAACATTAGGCTAATAATAGGAACTTCGTTGAGCTTATCAATGATGGCATCGGTTGTGGAGAGATATTCAGTTGTGATGAAAAGTAATTTTAAATCACAAATTGGTAATTAAACTAATATATTAAAATTTTTATTTAGAATCTTCAGTTAAAACAATTGTTTCCGCGTTTTCAATAACGAATAATATCAAAAAACTAATATCGACTAAAACTAATTACGAAATGACGTGCTTTAGTGGTATAAGAGTTTTGACAATAATATGGGTTATTTTAGGACACACTATAGGATGGAATAGTTTTCAAATCTTTAGTAAGCTTTAACTGATTCGATCGAGAATTGTTTTGTTCAGATGATTTAATCATTATTTAATTATTATACATTAAACAAATATTTAAGGTCAAACGTTTCGGATAAAAAATGAATTGTCTGCGATTGAGAATCAACTATATATGAAGGCTTATAATAGCGTCGAAACTTTCTTTTTTATAAGGTAATCAATTAAGTTTTATGACATTCAATTATAATTTTTTCCCAATAATTATTATTTTATTCGTTTTGTTTCGAGTTATGATTTATAACTACAAAAATTAAACAATGCGAAATAAAAAGAGCAAAATATTTAATTGAAATAAATTTTACTTTTCAGCGGAATGCTTACATCATATATAACATTAAAATACACAAAAGGGAAATTTGAAAACTTTAATGCATTGGTATTTGTTATGTCACGATATATACGCCTCACACCACAACTCGTAATATTTATGCTGTTAACAACTTTATTACCATTGATGGGTTCGGGACCAGTTTGGAATGAATGGATTTCACCGTTAGTTAATAATTGCTATAACAATTGGTGGCAAAATCTGATTTACATGCAAAATTTTATAGATCCGAAAAACATGGTAAAGTTATCGTGTTTTCTTTTACGATACATTTAATTAATAGTTAACACTTTCACGATCGAGACCGATATCGTTTATAACTGATGTGTTCACTCGACCCTAACACTGATGAGCTTTTACTCGATCTGAGCCTTATATTTCGTATATGATTTTCTTGACTAATCCTTGACCAATAGAATTAACCAAACAAAATATAAAAATTTTCGTTTTAATTAAAGTGTGCAATTCATACGTGGTATATCGCTTGTGATATGCAATATCATTGGATATCTTTGTTGGTAATTATAGCTATGCTCATCAAAACTAAATTTGGATTAGTAATCAACATATGCATTACTTGTGGTTTTTTCATATTATCTGCTATCATAATATTCGTTAATAATTTCCCACCGGGTTATATGTATACAGCCAGAAGGTAATCCACAAATGTTACAATTGTTATTAGGTTATGTGCGTTTATTTTGTTAACACTTCTTTTATAAATCCAGTGAGTTTTACGTCAAAGTTTACGATCCGATGTTTTATTGGAAACCATGGTCTCATGGGTCCGTGTTTTTTATCGGTTTAGCATTTGGATACTTTGCCTTTAAACACAAGCCAGTCTCACTCACAAATGTGAGTTAAAAAATGAATATCATATTTATTATAAAAATAATAACGTTTAGATAAAAAAGTATGTGATATGGTTTTGTTTAACACTTGGTTATATAATAACGATATATGACGTACAATATTGGTTATATGGTGAGCCATACAATCGATGGATATCTGCGCTTTTATACCCAACAACACGAGTGATTTGGGCCGTGAATACCGCAGTATTAATATGGATGTGTATCACCGGAAACGGTGGTGTTATCAATAAAATCCTATCATGGAAACCATTCATACCATTATCACGTCTCACATATTCAGTGTACTTAACCCATGCATGGAGTGTTTGGTATTACATGGGTTCGAGAAGACAACTAATTCAACCAAATGTTGAATCAATGAGAGCCATATCTTTTAATCATTTATTTGTGTCGTTTTTTATCGGAACTATATTTTCTCTTCTATTTGAGGCACCATTTCTTATATTTATTAGTTATTTATTAAAGAAAAAGAAAAACAAAAAATTGATTGACGCAAATGAAAATAATAATGTAGCGTTGCTTAACATTACGAGTGCAAAATGATTCAACACAAGCTTGTATTTTTAATTAAATGTTTACGAATTAATTTTTAGTACAAAATATCGATATTTTTTAAGTTAAAAATGAATGTGAAATTTAATAGAATTTTGATGATTTCCATATTTTAAATGATATATTAATTTAAATAAATATGATGTGATTGTTAGAAATTAAAAATGTTATTTTAAATAGATTTTGCATTTAAATACAGTATACACAAAATCGATAAACGTTTATTGAAAGAAAATATTTCTAATATTGAAAAATTATCTATTTAAATGAATAAACATTTTGAACATAAATTGTTTATCCGTTTTAATCATAAATTAGTAAAAAGTTTTGAAATTATGTGTATTACGTTTTCAGCTTTCCATGATACTAGATTTAAAACCCACCTCCGGTGGGAGAATTCATATTCAATTAGATTTTAATGGGTTTGTTTCGATCACATTAATGATACTGTGCCCCGTTTTGCGTTTGCCGTTATTTACTTTGTTTCAATAGACTGTAATATATGCAATGTATTCATTGCAGTAAACAAAAAAACTTTAATGAGTATTTCGGTAGAGCGCACCAGCATATTCATTAAATGTGCAATACTGACTGCATTAACGAAAACAATGTATGAAATCCGGTTAGAAATGCGGTTGCTATGCATGGTTGCTAAGTTCACCAAATTATTCAAACCTTTAGTATAGTAATGATAGGAAATATGAACGTATATATAATATACTCTATTATAATTTTGTTAATGTCACCGTAATATCGCTATAATTTAGCACCACTAAGTCGATTACTTTTTTAAACAAACTTTTCACGATTAACAGTGACGCTGTGACGTTAAATGTATTAAATATGCAAATTATTGTTGTTTATAAAACATGTTTCTGTTAATTTCTAACTTTAATTCGCTTTTTAATAGAAGAAATAACTAATATTAATTCATCAAAATTTCTATGGTTTAATATAATGAAACACTCTATAAGATCATAATAGAGTTATGGGTTGTAAGTGTTAGATGTGGGTTGCAATCACTGCGGGTTACCGCGGGTTTCTCTTGTTATACTTTATAATGATATGAGTGAGGCATTTGTTGATAATTCTCTTTCTTAAAGTGAAAGTTAATAAGCGAGTAATTTTATTCTAATTCAGCTCAATTTGCTTAAAATATTATTTGTAATTATAAGCATATATTCGTAATTTTCGATCAAACATTTTTATTTTACGTTTTAAATTACTTCGACACGACTGGGAAAAGTTTTTGAAATATAATACTGCGAACTATTATGTGAATTTTCAGGTATTAAGCAAACATAAAGAAAAATGTAGATGAGATGCCATCTTATGAGAACAACGCATCAATCATACCTTAAAGTTCAGTGAATCTCATTTTGCACAGCAATTAATAACTTTTATCATATATTAGTTTTGCTGTTTAGTGTATAAAATGAACGAAACAAAGTTGATGTGCTTTGAAAAGTAATTAAATTTCACGAATAATTTCGTTTCTTAATGTGGGTTAACGTGTCATCCAAATGTATTTTTTCAAAATTTACTTTTTAAAGGCCACGCAAATGTTAAATCCTTGTTTGATATTATTATTTAAGTTTTTATTTTGTTTTGCGCATAAAACTACATGAAAATATTTTTCTTTTATAATAATATACTATTACGAAAGATCACAACTCCTGTTTCGCAACCAAATAATTGTCATCTAAATTATTACCGTTACGTGAATAAAATCTTAAACTCTAATAAAAATATCCGTATTTTCTGTCTATATTTATTTTGACAAACTTAAAAAAACGCATTAACCTTAAACTCTAATAAACGTATTAACTCAGAGCAACTTAGTTTGATATACATTAATAGCAGCATTGATAGGATGTAACCTTTCTTAAGTCGCTTTGTATATTTAATGTTAATATCATAATAAAGCGGAATATGCGAATATTTTTATTAATCAAAATTCGATAAATTCCTAGACTGAGCGTCAACTCCCTAATACTCACAATCAGTCGTGAGAGCTGTTACTAAATGAGAAACAGTTTTTCCTCACTTTTTCCCGCAATTAATTGCTTCTATGAGACTGCATATGAGTGAAATGCATTCTCATTCATAACTTATTGTGGGAAAAAGTTGGATATAAATAGTTTCTTATTTAAAAAAATGTAGTGTATCCGAGGTAATAGTATGGATCCACTCTATCACTCTTCCTTTTTCTCTCTCACACACTCATAACGAGTGTTACAACTCATTGTTTTTCAATTCAATTTTGTACAGCATTTTTTCTTTGTCTCAAAAATAAATTTTTGTTCGATCGAAATCGAGTCTCACTTTTATTTGTGACAAACGTCTCATCGATCTCAGGTCACAATTTATTTAAATATTTACGTTTTCATTCTAACGTTAAGAGATCTCATTTTTCATATGATAATGAATACTTATGTGAACGTATAAAATTGTTTTTTAAACACATGATGGTTATTGCTATCGATGTGAATAGATGAACGGACAGACAGTGTAGTCAAATTCATATGCTCGATAAAACGAGTTAAAACTGCCTTAAGTTTAAATTAATGCTCTAAATATTAAGAACTTATATCGTCGTCATTATTTCAAATGTTTCGGTTTTCAAAATGTTTTATTCTTTATATTCACATAGATTTTCATTACAAATATAAAATGATTAAAAGAAAGATTGTTATATACTTAGTGTTATGAATGACTTTGACTTACATTCGAAATTGACTGTAATAATACAATAGCTTGCGATACTATCTTTCGGGTTTTGAGCTGTTATGGCATGGATTTAAAAAAATGGCAAAGTTTTGTTTTCAAACCATAAACTTATTTATAGCGTAAGTTCTGGTTTGACAAAAGCTATTATGGATTTATTGTTATGTTAGGTCAATATAATTTTTAAAATCTACAGATATTATTAACGTAATACAAAACATTTAATAAATTATGGAATAGATTAAAAAATTATTTTATAAAGCGTATTGGATAACACATAAATAAATATCTATTTAAAACTCAATAATTATATCGAAAGTAATGTCTACGGCCATATCACGCTGAAAGCACCGGTTCTCGTCCGATCACCGAAGTTAAGCAGCATCGAGCCCGGTTAGTACTTGGGAGGGAGACCACCTGGGAATACCGGGTGCTGTAGGCTTTTTTATTGCGATTTATAACTGTTTTTAATTTTGTCAAATATTTACGCTTTTTATTTATAAATTCTTCGTTTAAATATTTTAAAAGTTTATTAATTTTTAATTAATATACAGAAAATATTGCAACATTTAAACAATTAATTGATTATTAAATAATTTTCGTGATAACAAATGCTTGGGTACTGGAGTCAAGTGCAGCACCCGTTGATGGATTGGCTAACATTTCTATGGCAACACATATATTGCTTGATAATCATGATTTTTACATACGAAGCCAAAACTTGCTAATATTTAGGCATCTTTTGTTTTGGCAATATTTATCAATTTAATGTAAAGCTTTATTTATATCTAAAACATATTTTTAGTGTTAATTGTAATTATTATAGTGAATCAGCAGATGTCTCCACTAGAGGTGAACTCACCAGTATATCCACGCAAACGATTAGCGATAGTTTATTGGGCGAATCACTTTCAGTCTATACGGTCTACTTATTAGCACACAATCGAAAATGTTATGTAAATATGAATGTACTGTAATTCAAGTTTAAGTGTAACTGTTGTGTATTGTTTACGATTTAAACACAATCGCAATGAATCAACAAATAACAGTTAACTTTCACGTGTTTGATGGTTCAGGCAATTGTCTGTTTTCACTGAATCAACAAGAGATGCAAGAAAACACTAAATTATTGTATGGATTTCTGTATTCGTTAAAATCATTTACGCAACGAATATCGCCGATACTAATACGAGACAATAGTTTGCTCACATATTCAAACAACAATTACCAACTGATATCATACGAAATGCCGACTTCAGTGAAATTCGTTTTGATTGTCCAAACAGATCCGACCAAAACTAATGAACACTACAAACAACAATTGCGCGATATTTACAAAACCGTTTATTTAGAATATGTTGTGAAGAATCCAATCAATAATAGAAAAGAGATTATCATTGACTCACAATTATTTCGCGAAAAATTAATTGAATTCTTTAGTCGTTTATAAATAAAATTTCTTAAACTCAAATGTTTTAATAAATTTATTAATTAAATTATAAAAATTCGAATTATATAGTAATATCATATAATTTATTCGGCTTTGTCTTTAGACGAGTCTTTGTGATACAAATAAACGCAACTAAACAGGAAAACTCCAAACATCATAGAGAATGCGCTGATATAGTAAGGGTAAGCCGAAAGAATAAACCGCTCGTATTGAATGTGCTGAAGCGGTCGCACAGACACTTGTGTGGCACTGTTTAGATAAGTGTAACCAATTCTATTGTAATTCACTTTGAATTGGTAGACACCATAAACATCTGGAATTTTAAATTTTGCAATATAATTGTTTGCTTGTTTCGTCAGCGGTATTCTCACGAAAGGATCGATTCGAACAAATTCGAGCTGAATATCATTTGCATCGAAAGCAACCCATTTTCCAGAATCTGAATCATACTTCTCTATCACTATAGTGTAAATCACGTCATCCATAACAGTATACGATTCTGGAGGTGATGTTTCGCCCACACGATTATGCTTCACTTGACCGACGCGTAGTACTCCTTGTTCTTTGAATACCCATTTACTGATTGCCGTCGCCAGCACTTCGTTTCCAGATTTACCGTATTTTTTCTCAGAACCACTCTTTTGTACTCCAGATTGAAAGAAAGAGTCGCTAAAAAACTCGAGCGAACCAGTAAATACGAGACGAGCATTATTTCGTGCCTGAAGTGCCGAAAATAATAGTGTATTCTTTCCAATCGCGTGCGGATACTGTCATACATTTTAATCAATTAAATCATTATCAAACAACAAACATATTTAAAAATTTAATAAAAGATATCGTATAAGCTTATACTGTACTTCAGTGATCTTCTTATTTGGGTTATAAGAATAAGCAGTAGAAGACGCCAATAGAATATCTAAAACTAACGGATTGTTTTGATCTGAAATCATGCCAATTCCACGGAATAGTAGAGGCGATAAGTTTTGTTTATTTCCAACAATAGTTGGAGCATCCAAAACACTGTCAGGATCTGCAACAATGAGCGTGTGCTGACCATTGTCTGATACGTCATAGTTGTGATGATCGATTACGTTAGAACCCTCTTCATCGAACTCAATGCCACATTCAGTGGCTAATTCTCTAATAGCATCGCCAACATTACTGCTCGCAGACACCAGAACATTGCCGCCATTATCCACAAAGTCTGTGATTGACTTAACATTGATATTTCCGCCAAATTCTATTAAAACGAATATTCATTGCTTTTTATTTGTGGATATAATAAGCTTAACTCTGAGAAATAAGTATTTTACAAAAGTTGGTGAACAAATGATTGATGTTTAAAAATAAATTATAACTTATTACCTTAAATTTACGATTATAGGCCGCGGCCAATGTAAGGATAAATGTGAATATTAAAAATTTATTTATAATGCGTCCTATACATTAAGTGCGGCTAATATATAACATGATTTTTGACAATTACAATTTTATAAAAACAAGTGTTCAGTAACAATAACTATAGACGAGCAGCTCAGGTCCGGGTCCTTGAGGGTCCTATCGAAAACCCGTACCTGAACCTGGGACTCACTGAGCATTTCGAGACCCGGACCTAAAGTATTTTCAAGGACCGGATCCGAGTCCTTAAGTCAAAAACCACTAAATTTTATGATTTTATTTAACTATGGTAAATATCCGGTATGGTTATGAAACAAATAGTTGATAATTAAAACACAATGCGTTTCATTCAAAATTTTTTACAATGAATTTTTTGAATTTTTTAAAATGAAAATTCCTAGCAAAATAAATTGTTGCACAAATACGGTATAGACTGAGGATGCTCGCTCAGGGTTGATGTTGAGGGTTGACTCCTATAGAAATTTGAAAATTCAAGGAAGAGAAAAAATTGAAAGTTTTGAAAAATTTTTTGGTCAAATGTATAAAAAATAGTGCATCAAAACCGATTAGTTTTTGTGACGCCTTTAAAGTTTGGTAAATATTTCAAAAAATTATCATTTAAAATCGTTGAATTTTATGTGGGACGTGGTTTAGGCTTTTGTAGAGAAAAAACGTGAAAGAACATTCATAATGAGCTCACTTTGTAGTATATTCTGGTTATTTTAATAGTACCGTATATTCCAAATTTGTGTGTATTACCGTAAATATTTTAAGAAAATAGTACTTTTACCGTATATTTTTTCATAAGAAAAAATTCATAGCTCTATATTATATCGTTGATTCAATTCTATTGAATTTTCACGCAGTACTTCAGTGAGTTTTTAAGGTTTTTGATTCAGTTTTTAGCTTTCGTCGAATCAAAATCACATAAATTGCTGTTAAGCGATACTCAAAATTATTATATAAGAGAATATGATTATGCGTGTGATTGGTTTTTAATCGAAATTGTTTTAATTATGCTATTTTAAACAATATTTGATCTATTTTTATCATTTAATAAATTTTAAAACCATTTTTGATTATTTTAACCAACTTTTAGTCCATTCTTAGTTTATTAATTGTCATTTTTAGACCATTTTTAGCTCAATTTATGACATTTTTATTACCATTTTTGGTTTATTTTTAGCACATTTTTTCATAAAAGACCCCGATCTACAAAAAAGACTCCTATCTTCAAAAAAAATCCCTTTATTAATATAAAGAGCACATACGGACAGACATGTCAAATCCAAACGCTCCTTTGGACAATGTGAGCTAAAAATAAAAAATTTGTCCTCTCTCTCTCTCTCTCTCTCTCTCTCTCTCTCTCTCTCTCTCTCTCTCTGAGAATGTATGGAAATAATTGTTAGTATTAGTAAATTTTTTGTATGATATACGATGGAAAAAAGAAATGTTTGGGGATATGAAACCAGTTTGAAAATATAATGCTTAATATGAATGTTTTGGCCAATCATTGACTGTTCGTAATATGAAATCATCAATGATTATCAAATATACCGGTATTTACCTTCAACTGATGGCGAAAATAAAATCAAATTCTTATAAAGATATGAACCATATTTAACGAGAGCTAATGACGGATCGTCTGCTGATCTAAACGTTAACTGATATCCTCTTTCTGCGAATGACGAGAAAATACGAATTCGTTAATCCGTTAGCATTTGTTTAATTGAATTGTATTTCAGAAAACAAACCCTGAAGTGATTTGAAAAATAATGAATGCGTTTCTCGAACCGATAAGTTGTCCACAAGAACTAAAGTGTCGCCATTAGACCAAACCAATGTACACATACACCCAATTACTAATAAACTGATCAAATAATTCATAGCTATCAACAATTAGTAAATAACAATTAACCATAAGTTATAATTTCTAACAACTCATCAATAAATGATTGAAAACACGTCAATATTATAGTATAAGTATATAACGCATGGATTTCTAGCGTTACACTACAGTAGTGTTCTCTACTGTAAACAAATTGATTTAATGGTACTTTAAATTTTGAAATAACATTATTTTACATTTACGTGTTAGATATACACATAACTCTTATATTCATTACGTTTTTAGACGTTTTTAATTGTATCGATAACAATGTCCAGCGAAATCAAACCAAACATAAGTCACAACAACGACGATAAGGAGCATCAACTCGACTGTTCGAATGCTTCGCGTGGCGTATGGTTAGTAAAAGTACCGAAATATATATCTTCTCGATGGCAAAAGGCAGCGCCAATGAGCGAAGTCGGAAGACTATTAATCACTAAGTATTGTTAATAGCAACGTATTTACCATTATTTATCGCGTTTCTATTAATTTACGCTCTGTTTTACAGGACTTCGAGTGGAAAACCAGAAATTCTTTTTAACTTATCCGAAGAGTTGACAAAATCTGAAAATAGTACTCTAAAAGAAAAGGCAAGCATTCCTCGCGAACACAAATTCGCGATTTCTGACATTAAACATCAAACGTTAGCCGTTTTTTCTAACGGTATGTGTGCATTGGTTTGTTATTTTTATTTTAATTCAAGTTTGATTGAATGTGAATAAACAGATGATTCGAATAATCTTTCTCTGGAGGGAAATGTGGTACAAAAAGGAGAATGCAGGCCAATCGGAAACGCGAATTATATGACACTTAAGAAAGAGACGATTAAATTGGCGTCACAACCAGTGAAAACTGTAAAACAATTGGATAAAGCGGTTGTCAACTATAAACCGATTAATGCGCACAAAGTGGATGTATGTCTATCTCTATGCAAACTTCATTTTCATTATAGTGTGTTTGTTCTTTATTATATGACTTGCTTTAAAAAGCCATATTATGGATTTGCCTTTGTACGTCTGTCTGTCTGTCTGTCTGTCTATCTGTCCGTCTGTCTGTCTGTCACACCCTCTATATTTATTAAGGGAAATTTTCTTTATGTTTATTAAGGTTTTACTATTCTTTATGTTTATTAAGGGATTTTATCACTTCTTTATATTTATTAAGGGATTTTAAATAGCCTCCTGTAACAATAAAAGTGGTAATAAATCTTAAAAAATTGCCTTAAAATAGTAAAAAAGCCTAAGAAATAGTCTATTACATTGTTGAAAATTTTAAGAAAATATTGAAAAATAAAATTTCTATGCCACTAGATAACACTAGATTTCGGCTTTAAATTATCTTCTATAAAATTAAATGACATATGCCGAAAATGTCTAATAATATCGAAAAATAACACAGATAAACAAGCGACTAAAAACTAGCTAAAAATCAAACAGCAAAGTCATATATTACGACCGTATCGGTCTTGTTTTTTAAATGTTTTTGTATATTGTATAACATATCATTTAAATTAATTTAGACTGAGTTCGAACAGCGGAAGAAAGCTGAGGGCAAAAAATCGCGCGAAGATAAGGACAAAGTTCAAGACTTGCTGTTCTCTGCTTTTGAAAAGCATCAGTATTATAATATTAAAGATCTAGAAAAGTTAACGCGACAGCCAATTGTAAGTGAAATATAAAACAAGATCGATATGCTTTTTAAGTTTTTAAAATATACCTTATATTTTTTAAGCCTTACTTGAAAGAAATTTTAAAAGAGATTTGCAACTATAATGCGAAGAATCCACATAAAAATATGTGGGAATTAAAAGCTGAATATCGACACTACAAAGAAGCTGACAGTAAATGAATTCACACTAAAAGCTATGTACGCTTATTTATTTAATGTTAGATGAAACGATAAGCAGTTATACATAAAATTTGAAAACAATTTGCTTTGTATATAATGTGTATTTAAATATGATTTGTAATCATTGAATGTGTTGTTAATAATTCAATGCTTTTCTCGCTTTATTCGCTTTACTTCTGGTCACTCTTTTATTAACCTAAAGTAAAAAAAAGACAAATAAAAACATAGAAAACATATATTTCTACAGAATATAAGATTAGGTGAACAGAACTCACAATTTCAGGAATGGGTGAAATGGGAGAACATGAAGATAAATGTCTGTTTGGCGGCTTTTTCCGTTTAGAAAGTGGCACTTTATTTAATACCTTTAATTATTGAACAAAATATTCATATAATTGTTTCAAAAATAAATCTTATTTTTATAACATATGAATCTTTCTCTAAATCATAATTTATTTTAAAATAATCTAATTATGTTGTTTGCGTACTACCTCTTCATTTTCTTTTGTTACGGAATTTTGTTTTCTTTTAATCGACTTTTTCTTTTGAACGGAAAACACTTGAGTGTCTAATTCGTCAATTTGTGAATTATCGACATTTCCTATATTTTTCATTAATGATGTTTGTTCGTTGATCTACGTTTGAAACAATGTTCTAAAACTTTTAGGTAATTAATTTTATGTTATACATACCGGTTCTTCAGTACACAAACTCAGGTAACGCTTTTCAGTTGAAGTTCCTATTATTTTATTCTTTTTACGCGATGAATATTTTGGTGGCTTTACTGCGAGTTTGTCTGAAATAATCGATGCGCTAATATTATCATCATTTAGTGAAGTGGCTGTCGAACAAACGCTTGAATTGATTTTTTCTGTTTTTAATTGTTTATAAATACACAATGTATTATCGATAACAAATCTTTTTGGTTGATTTTCTTCTTTAATTTTCTTTAACTCCTCATCTCTTAGTTTTAATTCTTGATCTCTCTGTTCAACAATTTCTCTGTTAAAAATGATTTGCGCGTCTTTCTGTTTCAATTCATTTTCGTAAAAAGCTTTCATTTTTTCCATTTCCAACTTCTGTCCATTTTTTTGTTTTTCTTCATTTTCGAAATTCGTTCTCATTTGTTTGAGTTGCGCAGCAGAAACGACTTCTTCATCGGTCAATGTGCTTATATTCGATTTGGCAATAATTAGTGGCGACGAGCAAACATTTCTAAATGATACGGTATCGGTCGAAGTGCACTCATCTTTCACTTCATAGTCAACACAAGTGCTTTTATTTGCTAAGTTATAGTCCAACTGAACAGAGGTGTCTTTATCTTGTGTAACGACTAGATTCGAAACCGACGTATTCTTGTCTTCACTTGTTATTTGCTTTGTTTCATCCAATTCATTGATTTTATTTTCCAAATTAGTTATATGTGTAGATTTTTCTTTTAGTACAATCAACAAATCACTGTTTTCTTTTAAAGTGCTACTAGTGTTTTGCTTGTGATCCAGTATTTCTGTCTCTAACACTCCAAGCTTAAGCCGTAATCGTTCACATTCTCGTTTAAATTCGTTTCTTTCATTTTCTAAATCCTTATTTTTGGTGTTTATATCTTCAATATTATTGTTGCAAATTTGAAGCTTATATTCTAATTGCAAAATTTTATTTTCCAATTCGCTATTTTGGTTAATCAATTCCATGATTTTTTCAGATTTCACGAAACCATCTTCTCTTTCTTTGAAAATATCGTTTTCACATTTTACTAACTTTTCTTTAAGTTCGTCAATTTCTTCCTTTTTATCCTTTTGAAGTTTATTGATCCGATCGCCCATCATTTCTTCCAATCGCTTCTTCGCTTTATCCTTTTCATCAGCCAATTCTTCCATTTGAGTCATTATTTTACCGAATTCTTCCACCACTTGATGCCTTATATTAATCTCTAAATCAAATTTAGCGTTCTCTGCGTGATTCAATTTATCGGTCAATAATTCGATTTGCGATCTTAACAATTCTAGTTCTTGCGGATCAGCGTTAGAAAAGTTCAGTCTACTTAATTCATTCACTCTTTTTTCCATATCTTCGTTAGTTATTTCAATCGTGTCGTCGTCGTCCTCTTCTGCGATAGTCTCTGGAAGATTTATAGCTGAAAGCTGATTATAGATAATACTAGGTTTTGGCGGAGGATTCAAATGAGCAAAGTTAGACCATCGCTGAGAAGATTGCATCCAAATTTGTGTTAATCTTCGCAATGACTCCTGAAGTCGTTTGCTCTGTTCTTCGGTGTTTACAACTACTTTCGATGCAATTGATGTGAATTTAAGCGCGAAATCAGTTTCATCGAACAACTCCTCGATTGGATTAATCGTAAATATCATTGTAGTCATTCCATTACCACTTAAATATGGTTGAAAGAGTTGAGTCAATTTCGAATCTCTATAGTTTACGTTACTCTGCTTTTTACTGTTTCTTCTGTTAAAAATTTTAATAGCAATAATTACAATATGATAAATGCATTATTGATTTGTAATCTACTCTTACGCGTAACGCTGATTGCGACGAATGCTGCAAATACATCTGTCGAGTGCCAATAATGAACTATTTATTTTTCCCGCTTCTTTAATGCGATCTCCCTTATTGTTTGCTTTATCACTTCGTTCAGCTCCAGCCAAATCGCAAAATGATAGGCTATATTATAAATCAAAATTTAATAGATAACGAGAACAATTTTCATTTTTAATGCATATATTTATTTGTACGGTATTTACGGTAAGAATTAATTAACAAAAATTTTAACTTCTAGTTTATATACAAATGTTACTGTTATAATTCTGTAATAATTTATCTTAGAGATGAGCAGTCGGCCTAAAGCCTTAAGCCTATAATATTTTTTGGAGCCTAAGCCTACAGCCTAACCTCTAGGCTCTGACGAAATTTTTATTTATAGAAATTATTAATTTTATTCCAAAAACTACATCCCAGAGCAAAAAATAGTTTTATATTATACTTTTTGTAATGTGTATACAATATTTATAATGTCTAGTGTTTTTATTACACAATATTGCTTTAAAAAATTTATAAACATTTGGAATTTTACAAAAAATAAATAATCAATTGAAAATTTTTAAACGCTAGAGCCGTAAGCCTGAGTTATTATAGGCAGGCCTAACCAAAGTATTTGAGCCTAAGCCTACAACCTATCTCTAGGTCTAACCTGTCAGTCTAGATCCTACGCAGCGTAGGCTTACACATGTTACACGTGTTAGGCTGAGCCTAAATTCTCAACTTTAATTTATTTTACTTGTAAACTTGTAAAACAATAGTTGAAAAAATTCCTAAAAACCTAACGGTAATGTTTTTAACTCTAATTTTAAATGTTGGTAAGAATGGTTAATATATTAAATACTTTTCAAAGTTTTTCATTTGATGTATGTATGTATGATATTCTAATATTTCGCAATCATCAGAAAATGAAGTTTTAATAAGCGTAACATCCAATTGCTTCCAAACTTTTCCCACCCATTCATTCATTTGTAAGAATGTGCACAATCAACGATAAACTTATAATTTCAAATATTAAAATATGTGCGACAACTCAAATCAAAAACGACTTTTGAAAACTTTCAAACGAAAACTACTGCATTAAAAAGTTAAGCAAACTTTATTATACTTGAGAATTCATAAAAGTTGTTAATTAAGAATCAAGGATTTCTTAGAAATAGGTCGCACTATAGCGACATATACCTCGGGGTCTACTGACAGGTACGGTCTCGAATAGCGACATGTCGTTTATTGAGGGGTAATACGGTATCATTAAAGTATATAACGTTACTATACTTACTTATTAACAATTGGCATATGATCTAAATTATTCAAATCGTATTTAATTAAAGTAATAGTAAACGCGCAATGACTACGACTTGATTTATCATTTAAGTCCGTCGATGATATGTGCAAATTATTTTGACCATAAAGAAACACTTTATACGCTTCTTCGGCAGAATTTACGTTAATTTGTCGCAAACCATTGAGATAAAAATTTTGATTAAAGTCTTGCATTAATTTTAATGACACACTCTTTTCGCCCTCACAATCAACGCCAAGCAAATCATAAAGCGATTCTTTATATATTTCCGAGAATGTTATCCAAACTGAATATCTCACGTTAGAGACGGAGCCAAACATCGATTCGCTGTTACTGTTACTATCAATACTGGATAATTGAGATCTGAACGAATTTAGAGAACCACTAGAGTTCGCATTTCTATCAACCGTTTGGAAAATAAAATTTCTAAGATATTGTTCAAATTGTTGCTGTTGTGTGGAAAGTGTTTGTACTTCACAAAACCTGAATGGTTTGTAAAATATTTTATGATCGATGCGATCACCGAAACCATCAAATATTGTACGTAAAGATAGCGGTATAAGTCCAGGATTGGCTGCTGTGCCGCGAATTGTGTACGATTTGCCCGAAGATGTTATGCCATACGTGAAAATAAGGCCATTCTCGCCATCGATGAAACGCTTTACAACGGGAAGCGCACACGTGTCGAATATTTCGTTTTGTTGCGCGTTATCATCGAAAATATGCGTAAAATTATACGTACAACTCTTGCTGTTGGCGTTATTTCTGCAGTTATTGCTTCGTTTCGGTGGTATCGCTAACAGTGAACACGAATCCAACCTTAAGAAGCATTTCGATTGGGTTTCGTGCGATCGAATCCTCAGGTAAGTTCGCAATGGTTCGCCCTTTTCTTGTTTATTGTGTTTCGAAGTTTGTACGCATGAACTGAACTCATTCAACAAATTCTTCGTAATACTAATGCCATCACAAGCCGTAATGTCGTCGTGTACTGACAAAAATGGTGTAATATCTTCCATAACTCACACTAATAAACAAATCAAAAGTGCATACAATTACAATTACAATTACAACTACAACTACCGGTACTGTATTTATACGAATTTATCAACAGATCTCAATCATTGAATGAATGGTTGACTCAATTTTAAAGAATACAGCGAAACAATTTCATTGGTATATCAAATGCAGTTATGGGCGTATTCTAACGTATATGTGATTTAATGCTCAATAGAGGGCATTACAGATTCGGCCGGGCTTAAGATTACGGGGGACCTCGGATACCGGAAATACGGGTATTTTTGGATTCCTTGGGCTTAGAGGAGTCGAAATAGATACTTGATAGGTCTGGCAAACCGACGGTTCGGCCACAAAATCGAATTTTCGATTTCGGGTTTTTTGGGTTTTACAGGCAAACCCGGGCCCCAAAAAAATAATGTTGGGTATAATTGGAAAGGTTTTGACTAGACCTATCCAAAGATACCATACATGAAGCTCAACGACCTTTTGTTCATTATTTAACAAATTATTCTCTGTAAGTATGAATAAAATATATAAAGTAAGTGTCAATAACCCAAACCGTGATATATCTTAATTTATAACTTAAATAAATATCGAATTTCACGGTTAACTTAATTTTAACTTAAAAGGTATGAGGAATAGCAATATATGAAACGTGACATTGAAAGAAAATTAAGACGAAAAACTTATATATATATTAAAACTTCGAATAATACCCGCAAATGATCATACAGTAACTCTTTAATAGTTTCTTACTTTTCGCGTCGACATTCAAAATTATTATTTATAAAGAAAGAAATTTCTAATTTTTCTACAGTTAAAGTGTTATAGTAGAGTTGTTGCATATATTTTATATATTAGTTGAAGCAATAATGTCATTATAAAGTATTAATAAAGGATTAATAATGCAAATCGTTTATCTGGTATTAATTTGGATGAAAACTTTCAAAATTATAAAAATTGCATAAATATTACTGGTTCTAATTTAATGGAAAATAGAAAGCCGATAAGAGTGTTATTACATGATCAGCATTTTTCAGCTTTATTATCTATTTGCGACTATCCAATGAATGTTGTACCTGCAACACGTTCAGATGTGGCTCCACTAAGTGTCAGACCCCCTCAAACCCAATATCCAGACGACAATTAATAATTAAATTACTTCATAAAATATAAATTCTTTAATATGTTTTTAACATTTGTACTTTTTCTTTAAATAAATACATTTATAATTGTTTTAAAAATCATTTGTATTATTACTTATTAAAATAAATTTTAGCATTTTAAAGTTTTTTAATAATTTATTGTTTTAGATTTTAAATTTTAGAGGACTAGCTCTTACAGGGCAGGTTCTTATGAATTAGGACTATCTCTTTAAAGGGAAGGTTCTATATTTTTTTGGAGATTGAGTCAAGCCCACATCCACGCGGTAATCTCTGGGTAACGCTAACAGGCCTCTGCAAATACTTAGTTTTTAAAATTTTAATGTAAAAATAATATTAAGATATTATTACAAGAATTAATTATTTTAATGACAGTATCTAAATATTGAGAATGTGTTCTTTTAAGGACAGGTTCTTAATATTGAGGACTAGTTATTTTAAGGACAGGTTCTTAATATTACAAACTAGTTATTATTTTATTACAAATGAGATTTAAATTTGAAATTTAACAAAAATATTAATAAATTTATTTAAATTCTTTTTATTAGGAAATGGATCAAAAAAAGAAGTATACTTCCATACATTTTATCAAAGAATCTGCTGATTCTCCAATGGTTCTCAACCATTATGAAATGACATCAGAAGGATATTTAAATTGGGAAAAACATACAAAAGCTTTTGGCTCAAAAATGTTCGCAAAGATTTATTAACAAGCAATCTATTAACAACAAATCAAGTGGTTTAAAGTACCCGATGAACCACGATGTCTCGGCGAACTTTCTTCAAAAGCTAGACGATGATCTTGTTTCAAACGCGAGTTCTACTACTAAAGTATTGAATGTGTTCGAAAAAGTTGTCGCTGAAAGTCCAGTTCAAAACGAAAAGGAAAAAACAACAAAAAGAGGGAAGGGTTGTCAATCCAGACAATCGGATAAAAAGAAATCGAAACTTAAGGAAAAAAGAAGATTGAAAAGACAACAAAAAAGCAAATAGTTAAAATTTAGGAATTTATATACATTTTATTTAGTAATTATATAATCTTATAAACTCTAGAATTTTATATATTACTTATGTATCTTGAATTAGTTTTGCTTATGTATTTTATATTTTTTTAAATTTTAATAATATTCTTTAAATTTGATGCGAAACACAGGTTAAATACTAGTGTCATTTTATTTCAGATTTAATATCAATATTTATTACATTTTATTTTTTATTTTAGGAATTACTGGTCGAAGACAGGCTTGGATGGTATCGTTGGATAGGTCTCGTCAATACCTTTCCATTGATACCCAACAAAAATTGTTTAGGGCCCGGGTTTGCCTGTAAAACCCAAAAAACCCGAAATCGAAATTTCGAGTTTGTGGCCGAACCATCGGTTTGCCAGACCTATCAAGTATTAATCTCGACTCCCCTAAGCCCAAGGAATCCAAAAATACCCGTATTTCCGGTAACCGAGGTCCCCCGTAATCTTAAGCCCGACCAGAAATTCTGTTTACTTTCTGTAATTGTATTTTTGTTTGTTTTTGGCTATGTTTCAGTATCAATGTTTTGACACATACTTTCGAGTTAAATACACTGAGTTTTGCATAATTAATGAAAATGTTTTCTAAGTTCAGGTTATAAAGTTTAATAGCTTACAGTTAGACATACAGCGTGTTATAATAATTACTTATGACCGGTAAATGACCGGTAGAAGTACTGTATATGTATCGCTCATGATTCATTACTTAAAAATTTATAAAAAACTCGGACTGTATATGATAAAAAATAATGACTGAAAAACAGATTGTATTGTCAAGACAACGTCATTGTAGTGTAACAATGGAATACAAAACATGATCAATATTACAATAAAATAAAACATACGGTAATTTAAAAACTTTAATTTAAATGCTATCCTAAATAATGGGTCCGAAAGAGTTACAAAAATTAGTTTTCAACTATAGTTTACTTAAGTTTCAAATTTTGAAAATTTCTGAAAGCAAACCCCGGAATAGACCTTAAGAGTTTAGGATACACTGAGGGTATGAATATCAATGATATTATATTATATTATTTAAAAGGGTTTGCGTAAGAATATATACAGATTACGAGAAAATATCACTCAAATTAATGAGCGATACGCGACAACACCCACACAAGTTCTTCATCTAAAATTTCGTGCCACACCTTTATTTGAATGATTGTGAATGTATGTGAAAATGACAATCAATGTTCGGTAATGAGCAGTAAAGATAACAACCACTTCAATGAAGTAACTTCTATCAAACGCTATCGATTTGAACGTTGTTCTTGAAAATAAATTACATTTATTGTTTTCCATCAAAAGGAATAGTCTAAACTAAATTTAGTCTAAACTTTTCTTGACGTGTACAGGACTTTACATCGCATTTTAGGAATGCTGGAGAAATTTTTAATTAGTTCAGCTAAAGCTCAGGGTTTCGAACTGAGTTTCATCACTAAATAAATAGTAAAATAGCTTATAATATTAATTGATTTATTTATTAAAATTACGTACTAATAAATAATTAAATTTAAAATGTTTTTATGTCAAATATTTCTTTATATATAATAAACTGAAAAACTATATTGAGTTATTTAAATTAGAACATTAAAATTATTTTATCGGGTTTAGGTTTCAATTCGGGTTAATTAGAAAGCTATTTCAACCGAAATGACGAATTAAAACTATAACTGAACTGTAAAGCTCTTTATAAGAATGGTATCACATGTATGCGTAAACACGTGTTCACACCTCTAACACACGATAACATGTTTTCATGTTTATATGAGTTATTCGTGGTTTGCTTTTATATTAATCGAAAATTTTATTTATTATTTCGTCAAATATTATTAATTATATTTGTAAATATGAGCGATAATAATATTATTGTTGGATCGAAACGATTTACGCATAAAACTAAGAAAATGTGTGAAACGGTTTGCAATTATCCGCAGAACGTATCGCAAGCATCGGTTAATTGGAAGCGTTTGTCGCAACAAATTAATCCAAAACAAACCAATTTTAAAAAGAAAATAAAAACAGTAAATAATAATAATAATAATGATAATCGTAATGAACGGAGCAGTGATAACGGTATTTGGTTCGATGGCGTCGACAAGTGTCTGATAAATGCTTCGAACAGTCATTATTGCGATTCGTTGGTCAAACAAAATTGTTTTACGGGAATCACTAAAATAGTTGGAATGGATTGCGAAATGGTTGGCGTCGGGACTAATGGTAACCAATCGATTCTCGCTCGCGTCTCAATCGTCAACTTTTTTGGTCACCAATTGTACGATAAGTACGTGAAACCAACCGAAGACGTAACCGATTACCGAACTGTTGTGAGTGGTATCAGACCTAACAATTTAGCGAACGCCGAAGAATTTAAAATTGTTCAGAAAGAAGTTAATGATATCATCACGAATCGAGTATTAGTTGGTCACGCACTTAGAAATGACCTGAAAGTTCTATATCTTAGTCATCCGAAGCATAATATTCGCGATACCAGTAAATATTTCCGTTACTTGTTTGGCGGTCGAAAGCCTTCATTGAAACGATTAGCGGAAACTCTGTTATCAGTTCGCATACAAACTGGTGAACACGATTCGGTTGAAGACGCGAGGGTTGCGATGAGACTGTTCACTATGTTTAGGAAAAAGTGGGACAAAGATGTTCATATGAAACGATTAACGCGTCAATCGAAACACAAACATAAATTATCCAAAAAATAATGCTATATTTTATTTTAATTTTTCCATTAAATAAATTATTTTATTAAAATTATAAATTACCGTAATAAACGAATATTGAAAATATGTATGATTTCGTTATGTGATCATTGATTAATAAAGACCGAATTTTCACATAAAAGAATATAAAAGCATAAAAAGCATATTTTGAAGCTTTTTGCGAAAAAGAATATGCGAATATTCTTTTGCATATTTCTAGTTTAAATGAATTATTAGGGCATATTTATTAGTTTTTTGAAAAAATCAATTAAAATATATGCAAAAAATATTACCTTAACTTTTAATAATAAAAAATGTTAAATTTTAATTGCAAAATATTTAAAAAAATTTAAATGGACTTATAATGCATTTGTATCGTTTAAATTAAAATAATTAAAAACAATATTTAATAAATTCCGAAAAGAATAAAAAAATTTTTTTGGACAATTTTAAAGATTATTTAAGAATTATTTAGGAATATAAGAATATTTAAGAATATTTAAGACATTTTATGGGAATATTTTGAGAATATTTTGAGTACTTTTTGAGAATATATATTCGCATATTTTCAAAATTTTTGAGAATAAAAATCCGGTCTTTAATGATTACTGTCCAATTAAAAATTAAAAGTTATGAATTTATGAAAAACATCAATAAGAGTGAAATTCATTTCGGAACATCTTGTAGAGTAGAACTATATATTAACAAAAGAGTACTTTTAGAAATATTTGTCGAGTTTATGTGAACATATGTGTTGAAATAATGAAATAAAAATTTATTTGCTTTCTTAGGTATTTCTAGATAAATATGTGAGAAAGAATTTTAATATTCTTATTTTTACCTATGCTTTCGGTTATACTTGATTTAACCATAAACACGATAGAGAATTTACATCTATTTTTGTCCCATTTTTGAAATCCATTAATAAAAATTAGAAAATATAAGAATGCTCACATAACATACCTTACATAACATATGATACGGGCGTGTTTCACAGTTCATGCAAAACAGACTAATAGTACATTAAGCCTATAGCCATCATACGTACTTGAGTCATGTAATGACTAGAGTCCGGATTTTGGAGACATTGTCTCCATTTGTCTCCATTGTCTCCAAAACGTAGTTTTTGTCTCCTTTTGGAGATATGTCCCCAAACTAGTAATAATATCGATAATTGTCTCCAATATGTACATATTAAACAAAGAAATCAACTAACATGAGCGCAAAATTCATAAGTGCAAAAAATGTTTACTAAAAAATAAACATATGGATTGGATAATAAAACCTAAAGAGATGATGGAAAATCGACCCAAATCTTAAACTGAAAATTCCATACTTCTCTTTAGTATCTTTTGAAGTCCAACGATCTTTTTCACTTTATAAAATCTTATTCACTCTTAGGCATTGTTTATATGAGAAAAATATAATTATGAATATGATTTTACAAAAAAAATCGTTTTTGAGTTGTGTGCCTTAATATTAAAATTAAAATTTTTATGTCTCCATTTGTCTCCATTTTTGTCTCCATTTTAATAAATTTTTGTCTCCTATTTTGTCTCCCTTTTATTAAAAATTTTGTCTCCAAAATCCGGACTCTAATCATGAATAACCATGAAAATAAATCTAGTTCCCGGAGATATTATGACGTTTTTTCATTTATGTTCATGATCTACAAATAATTTTTAAGGGATGTTAATATTAATATATTTATTAGGAATAAAATTAGGAAAAAATTGAAAATTAAAACAAAAATTAGGATCAGATTGAATTAATTTATTCCAATACGTTTGAACTAATTCTTTAAATAAAAAAAATCAATATTAGTATAGATAGATTATCATTTTTTAAAAATTTTTTGACAATTATTTAATGAAAGTAGTTTTATTTAGGTTAAAAAAATAAGTGTTTTTCACAGTATTAAAATTTACCTGTTTTAATATAAAATGGTTTTTATTAACATGTAAATATAGCTTATTTTCATTTTAAAAAAGTTAATAGAAGTAAAAATTTTATTTTTAACTTCAAATTTGATAATATATTCATAAATATGTTTAAATTTCTGTTAAGATTACAATAATATTTTTTTAAATTAAAAATTAATAATAATTATACGAATAATAAGGTGAACCATGACTATAACTAGAAAAGTTAGAAAAATAATATTTAGGGCTAAATACATATCTATATGGAGATGTTGAACTTAAATCTAATGCTTCATTTATGTTGTAATGTGAAGAATTATTGCTTCGGTACGGAGATGTAGAACTTAAATCAAGAGGATTATTGTTGTTTAAGTTTGAAACTTTTTTCATACGATTTTTATGTTTTACTAAATTAATAAAAAATCTGATAAAATTATATTATAAAAACATTTAAATACTTTTTTGTGTTAAAAATTGTTTTCCACCATATAGCATCCAATCTTTATATATAATATTTAAAGCATTATAATAGAGCTCCATTTTTTTAATCGAAAGACATTTCCTTTCAAATTGCGAAATACCAGTTTGATAAATTTTAAATGATTTATTTTCTGTTAACATTATACAAATATCATTTTGTGAGAAGCCTAAAATAATAAACAATAAAAAAATAAATATAATAGAAAAATCGTAGTTATTACAGAATGAAAATAATTGAATTTATAGCATATGAAATTAGCGCTATAAATAGCATTAGTAAATGACCAAAATAGAAATTATAATTAGGATTTATAAATTCTAAAAATTACATAAATTTTAACTTGAAATCAATTTTCCATTCTTTTAGCAATTTTCTAACTTATTCATTAACACTTAACACTTATATCATTAACCGGCAGTTTATGGGTGCATAGATTTTTAGTATAAATTATGTTCATAACAAATATTGCATACATTTATTGAA
>JAQGAW010000518.1:0-28178 GCA_034698025.1 Phthiracarus crinitus
GAGAGAGAGAGAGAGAGAGAGAGAGAGAGAGAGAGAGAGAGAGAGATGAATATTAGTTCGCAGCTAATAATTGTGACAAATGTTTCGCTAAAATCATATTGAATTGACAGCAACAACGGAACACTATGTTGAGACAGTACTGTATTGTACAGTACTGTCATTATATTACTATTTGTCGATTAGGCTTCGAAACGCTGAAACGCATTTAATTAAGGTCTTAGAGTATTATTTGCGCTCAAACGCGATGTTAATAATTAAAAATTGCATCACTTGGCGAAAAAAGACGCGGAAACCCATTTCTTAGTTGGCAGTTATGATCGATGCCGCTGTTGTTAGCATCGCATCAGCTTATGTGCGCTAACTGTAGATTTGTTGGAATAGTGGATAACGTAAAGGGAGACAGAGATAGAGATAACAACTAAAAGCATTAGTTTAGCTCATGATGTAGTGATTGTCAGAAAGGAAATGGAGTACTTAACTAATTGTGGCGTATATTAAGATTATGTTTGTTTTTTGTTCGCTTCTATTACTGCTACACTCTGTGTCTCATTAATCTATTAAAGTTTTTTTTCTCGTGAAAAATATTTTCGTCAAAAAATAAAAACAAAAGAAATTTTCGAAAAATGCACTTATTATTAATGTTTGTTTGCACTTAAGAGTTAAAGTTTCGTTTCTATAATATTAATAAATAAGCGAACCTTTTTTACCCTCAAAATATAACTGTCAACTGTTTTTAGGCTATTATTAGTTATAATCAAAAAAGTTTTTCGGTGGAAACAAAAAAGCAAATTTTATGGACAAAAGTTTAATGGAAATAAGGAATAGTGAGTGTGTTTACCATGAAATAGACTGACTCTGTCTGTCTGTATGTGTGTGTGTGATGTGAAGATATGAGCTTAGCTTTGAACCTGATTTAAACTTAATTTTTGAAATTACGTTTCTTTTACCAAAACTATATTAACTTTTTTGTCGATAAAAAATAAAACATAGAATAAACAGTAAGTTTCTAAGTAGAAAGGGATTAACAAATTCGAACTGAAACACGAAAATAACTCAAGTTTTGTGTTTATATCCTTTTTATGCGTGCGAACAAAATTACATTTTAATCCTTTAGTTTTTTGTTATAAATAAATGAATTTACAAAAATTAGAGTAAAAGTTAAAGCTTTTACTATTGTAAACTAGTATTCAATTATTTAGTAATTTAATACCGTACTTACTTTATATTTGATTCAAATTAATATATAAAATCTTAAATTTTAGCTCAATATGTTTCGATTGAAAACTCAAAAATATTAATATTTAATACAAGCTAATAATGCAAGATTGCGCGGTCGCGAACCTTTTAATACATTCCAAGTGGTAATGTTTTCAATGGTGTTTAATGTTACAGCAAATACATAAGGACTCAGTTTTGGTAATGTTATGCCATATATTGATTGTCCCGACGGAACATTGGCTTCAAAACCATCGTCATATGCGGATTGAGCGAAACGGAAGTTATCGTTAAACCCATTTGGCATAATATGACGATATTCATCGTGAATGTACCCAACAAAAGGTACAATTGATCCAAATTGAAACGAACCAAAAGTACGATCTTTATCAACATCTCTACCATCACTCCATCCGCGAATAAATTCTGCTCTAAGATCAGGCAAACTGAATGTATTGCTTCCATCGCCAGAACCAAACTGAGTGCCGATAATATTAAACAGATTAGAATAAGTTACACGAGAAACTGTTTGTCCATTTGCTTTAAGCCAACCAATCGGTACTGTTTTGCTGGCAAAGTAAGCGATAGTCGCTGGCGGACCACTTTCTGTACTTTTTTTCATGATTTCATCTCGAAGTTCAGTTTTTATTGCTTCTATTTCTGATTTAGTTGTTTTTTGTATTTCATTTTTCGCATTTATTAATTCATTTTTAGTAGTTTTCAGTTCAGAAATAGTAATTTCTAACGATTCTCTTAAATCCATAACAGTTTTTTGTAAGTAAGACACCAACCAATTCTGCATTTTTTCGCATACAAACAAATTTTGTTTATCGCACGGTTCGTTAACCCATTTACCATTAAATGGTTCATCCATTGAAATCTGTACGCAATCATATCCAGAATGATTTCTTGGATTATCAATGGCCCAATTCGTATAATTCACAATCGTATTATCAGTCCATTTCAAAATTTTGTCATTGAATTTCGCGCCAATCCATACGTCATTTAAAATATTGCTATTATTGTGTAAAAGATTAAACATAAACTGTTGTTCTTCTTCAGAACGAATAATCGCTAAATTAGAACTTTCGTATTGATTGCATTTGTTTTTGGCGTTTTCGTAATTCAAGAAATTTTGTTTATCAAGTATTTTAAAACATTTCTGATCCTTAAACGCATCCCAATCTCCACATTGAACTGTCTGAGCATTTAACAGGTTTACTAAATTTATAAATTCATAACATTTAAATTAAATTTCATTAAACTCATATTCATTCTTACTGTTTGTTAAATACAGAATTACATATAAAATTACAAAATGTATGAAATTCCTCATTATTACAAAGATTCTTAAATTCTTGACTAATTTATTAGTATATTCGCTTTATTTTTATATTGAAAAATACTGAAATCGCTTTAGTGTTCACTTCTGAACTTAACAAACAAAGATTATTATAAGTGGTTTGAAAAATATAAATAACTTTCGATAAAATAAGCGCGATAAATATAAGTATTGCTTTGTTTCAGCACATAAACAAATTTATTAAATCACCTTATAATTATTACAAAACAATTTATATTTAAAATTGTTGTTCATTTCTAAAACAATGCAGTTAATAGAAACTGAGTTCTAGTTCTTTATCATTTAGTACGGTATCTTGAATTTTAAAATAATTGAATTTCTCCCAATTATTTTGTCTAAACTTTTTCAGGATTTATAAAATTAAATATTTCATTTAAGTTTAGTTATTTTGTAATATCATATCTATATTATAATATCTTATATTCTTGAGTAAGTCTAGATTATATGCCAATAGTAATACACGTCTATAAAGAACTAATCTATTGTTTATGTGAATCTAATCTTCAGCTTTAATACTGCAATGGTATAATTGATGGTAAAAAACCAATAAACTAATAAAAAAAGCTAATATTTAAGCCAACAATTCTTATTTGCTATTGTGATCACTGATCACTGATCACTGGAGAAGCGAAGTAAATGTTAGAAATGGAGAAAAAGCTATACTTAGTGACACAAGCAATACACCAAAATGCATGAAAAAACAGAGAAATTCATAAAAAGGCCATTTGGGACATATTGCGCACCGACTTTCGATGAACATAAAACATAATTTGTGAGCTCAACTAATAATAGCATTGCTTTCTCGTGTGGCAAATATATATTCAGGCGAAAAGGGTGTCATTTAGTTGCAAAAAGGTTTTCCAGAGTTCGATGAGTTTGCGATCATCAGTAAAGCGTGTGTACAATATATATGCGTTACGAATGAAAGTGATAAACAATTTCTTAATATGATTTCGAGAGCGGATTCGGTTTGCGTTCCATATATTCAAATGCGATCATGAATTGCACCCTACAGTACAGTACTGTACACACACATAGTCAATGATCTCTCCAAAAACAAATTAATATATATTTTTATTTGATTGGATGGCATATAAAATAGTGGCGCACATATGCGATGTTTCTTTTTCTCTCAACTATAAAGTCGATGCGAACAATAAGTGTATACAAAAAAATGTCACATCAATACTACTTTTAGTAACACTCGGCCAATAAATATTTGGTGATATGAAAGAAACTTTTCTGCATTTTGTTTGAATATATGAAATTCAGATATATTTTATTTCTGCTCGTTTCGTGCTTTTTATTCACTACGCGAAACCTGACTTATACTTATAGATTTGTTATTCCATATCAGATTAATATGCAGTCTGCGGATGTGTCTGGTTTTTGAATTGCGTTTTCGGTAAACATTAAACGAGTTTCGCAGCCAAAACCCAAGTTATTATGTTTACACTTTTCTTGTTTAGGTTTTAATTTGTTTTAATTTTACTTTCTGTTAATTAAAAATTTTTCGGTTCGCTTCTAATTGGTTAGAATAAAATTTTTATCGAAAATAATTTATGGCCTTATTTTGAACTGTTTTAATTGCCAAACGCTTTTGAATCTTAATTTAAAGTAATCAGTATTTGATAAATTATCAATTTTTAATTACCAAAAAATCCATTGATTTTATAATTATTGCTTATAATTTAATTAGAATTTTTATTTGTTTTGTGTTACGCATAATTGCTTTTTAAAAGTTTGCGCCGACGGAACAAAAAACTAGACTTGTTTTTTATTTGACTAACTTTCGTTTAATTACGAAATGGCTGTAAGACACGCAATACATATGCGGTCACCAATTTAACAGGAATGTCGCTTTTGGGTCATTTAAACTAAACACGAATTTACTTTACATTTAGAATAGTAGTGAGGAAAATAAAAAATTTATTAGATTTGCGCCAAATGGAGAGAAATATCTAGCATTGCATTACCATTTTTCGTCGTCCATCGGCAGCAGCGAAATGGTATATAAAGATAAAACGCATTGAGCGAACCATCTTTTTCTTTACAGCGAACAATAGTGAGCATCGATGTGCATATATGGCACACACAATGGCAATGCATTATTACACTAAAAAAGGAGAATTTATATATATATATATAACAGTAAACTGAGAATCGATTTCTTTTTATAAATTTCTTTAAAGTATAGAAGCGGAGCGGAGAGAGAGAACGGGAGCATCAGATTCGGTGTGCGCTGATATATCAAAATGAATGCATTATAGCTTGTGTTGTAGCTTATGTTTATGCCATAAACACACTCTGATTAATTGGCGACGAAGAATGCGAAGAAAAATTATATTATAAAGCATTAATCAATGAAATTATTTTGTTTCTCTCTCTTTCACTCTCTCGTTCGCTGCGGTTATATTTTTTCTTGTTTTCGAAGTTTAATTATTAAACAAAAAACTTCTTTTGCGTCATTTATTATTTTTATGTATTGCACACATCTATACGGCACACAATCTTTTTTGCTAAAACTATTTATTTTATTGCGTGTATATACAGTTATATATATCGGATGATGCTTTTAGATAACAGATTGTATGTACCGTTGCGAGCATTAAGCTATGTTTAACTTATGACTGATCATTAACTTAATGATGCGTAAAGAGTGCTTAGGTTTTAAAAGAGTAAGATAATTAACAAACCGTGGGTTTGATAAAAAGATTTTAGGAAAATTTTCTAATTTGAGTTTGTTTAAGCAATTTTTGGATTATAGTTTAGGTTGAGTTCCAAATAAGTTTATTCATAATGAAATCACTGTACTTTTTGTTGTGGATTAACCATGACTACACAACGCGATTGTACGTTACAATATGACATTTACTACATCTCTCTCTCTCTCTCCTCTTTTCTCTCTCATTCTCTTATTTCTTTTCTTCTGTTTCGGAAGCATTTTACTTCCGTAAACATTCAAATAGAAAGCCTTACATTTAATATGTAGCATAAATTGTAAGATTTTAAACAACAGCGAAAAAAATGAAAATAAATGAAACGCGAAAAAAGTTAAAGAATCGGATTCCACTCTAGATTTATTTCAATTATATTAATACACAGATAGTTTAATTTATCTGCGCTTTTGTGTTGACATATATACGAAAGTTTGAAATTCACGTCATTTTAAAAGATTTGACATTAGACTGGAGGAGGATATTAGTGTTCTAAACGATTGCCATTCGAGTCAGTTCTGAGTTTAGATTATTTTTTCCTCTCACAGCGTTCTTCTCAGATATGGTCAGAAGCATACTATTTATTGCCACTTTAAATTAAACTCAATACTCTGGCGCTGTAGTAATGGCAGCATTTTTTGATTTTCATTTTATTTCTGTTCGTTTTTCAGTGCTCTGTCAGATACATTAAAATTTCAAAACATTATCCACAGCAACAATACGATTGGTTAAGGGATAGGAATGTATATAAAGTGAGCCATTATCCTAGTTTCGCAGTTTCGATGCCATCCGCTAATATACACCGATCGGTGAATTGTGACATTTTTCTCGAATTTCAACAAGAATTTGTGTTAACCTTGAATGGACATTGAGATGCAATCTCCGAAATGAAAGAAAAATAAGAGACCGACAGTATTGTTCATCGCCTCTAACTTAAAACCGTATAATATAATATAATGTTTGGAAAACAAGTTGCATTCGGTTCTCTCTTTTAACATAAAATCTAATAGTCTGTTAGTGGACGGAAGCCAATGAGTGATCGCAGAAAGAGAGAGATCACACAATTCTTAAGAGTGAATCAATACTCGTTCCTAAAATGTTCTTCACTGGCATTATAGCAGAAGAATGGCAAAGTAGAAACTAAAAGATAGTGAGTAAAGGAAGACCAAAACTTATTCGAGTTATCAACTCTTTTATGCGAAACAATGTCTGCTTTATCGCACATACAGACACATACAGACACATATAGACAGATTCAAACAACACATACACACACATATACAGCGTAGACATACAGTACACAACTTGCTGCAGCATCAGACGGGCACCACTTGAGAGTACAACTAGTGTTAGACTATGTTGGATGTAACGCCTAATTTAAATATTATGTCGAGTTTACTTTATTTTTAATTAAGTTCTATGTTAATCTAATTAACTGTTTTAAACTTCGAATACATTTTAAATAATTAAATTAATTTAATTTTGGCCATTAAAGCTTCAAAATTTACTTGAAAAAGTTTTGGTTTTATCATTTTGTTTTAATTTTTGGTTATACATAGCAATATGTTTCATATTCTGTTGACGTTTTCAATCATATACTTTTTCGTGCAAATAACTTAAGCTTATAATAATTTCGTTTTAAAATAATGAATCAAAAAATTATACTTATTTAGGAATCATAAATTTTTAATTTATATATTCAAACGTTACATTTAATTACGTTATACTTATTTTATCGAAAGTATATTTCAAACTAATTTCAGACAACGATAATCCCTTAAGTAAATTTCTATTTTTGTAATTTGTAGACAAATTTTATTGCATTTATCGTTCAAAAGTGAGAGATAAAACTACTTCAACTAATAAAATATGTAAATTAAGATTGACATTATTTCTAGATAATATATTTGACGCTAATTATCTATAATTTACTTATAACGTTGTTTGCCGGAAATGTTTTGTAGATTTTTTATAGACTTGTCGTAAAATCTAGGATAGAAAAATAAAATTACTACTGATATACGGTGTAAAAAATTGTTTTATTATTAATAAACGGATTTAATTTTTAAAAGTTATATTTTAAAATATTATGATCCACTAACACACCCAACAATTGTACTAACGTTCCACTAACTGTAAGAAAAAAACAGATCCCATTAATGTTCCACTTAAGGCAGTTTTTCCAATTCCACTAACGTTCAAATCAGTAACGTTTCACAAATACAAATCTAAAATATTCAAAACTCAGTTTGAATGATAAAGTAATTTTAGTAAGAGTAGAAGAACTTTAGATTATACTGATTATCTCCAGAAAATGTCGATTATTTTTTATTGAGTAAATCTTAAAAATTTATAAAAAAGAATAAAAATTAGAAAATTATTTGTTAATAAATTTTGATATTATTTTTGAAAATCTGACCAAAAATAATTAAAGTTCCAATAACGGTAAATAAAACATTTTTCGTCCCACTATCGTTCCATTAACGGTGCTATTTTCAAATTCATCTAACGTTCCACAGAAGTGGAGATAAATTTTGAATCACTATTTTATAATTAATGATAAAAGCACCAAAAAATTGTAATGCAACTAAAATTTTTTATATTTATCGATATTTTCTTGAAAAAAGTTAACTAAAAAATAGTAAAACTTTAAAATTAACATCAAAATCTAGTAAACTGGAAATTTTAATTATCCAAACCCAATCGAATCGAAATATTTGAAATTATCTTCATAGCAAATCTTCCATTTCCTTACTCTTTCACAAATTGGTGACTTAATTAAGCTCTATTGTGTATGTGTATTGTATTCCAAACATACTTCATTTAGACTAAAGTTGTTTATGACTAAAGCTTAATTAAAATATCGCAACATACGCTATTCGCTATTAGAAATTACTGATTGAAAGTATTATATCATTTATTTAAACTTGATTTGGATATTTATTCATAACTAATTTTTGAAAATTTACCAAATCAAGTAGCTGTTTTTTTATTAAGTTTTTTTAAAAATAATTTTTAATCCTATATATAATTCAGAAATTTAGTTAAACGTATCAAAATGTGGATTTAAACATTGTAATTAATAGGGCCGCGAAAATCGTTAATTAACGATTCTTTAAAACGAATCAAAAATGCATGGGAATAAAAAATATAGACGACTATTCTAACATAAAAAAGCTAAATTTAATTTTCGTTTCTAACGATTTTATTTATTTCTAAAGATTTTATTTTATTTTAAACGATTGAAATTATATTGAAAAATTGTCATTTAACGATAAAAAAAATAAATTTTCGTTTAAATCCGAAGAATTTTTGTATGGGGCGTATTTTTGAGGTTAATTCAGAAAAAAAATATAAAAAATCTTTTACTAAAAAAATTTATAAATAAGAAAATCAAAAATTTTTATACATTTCATATTTTTGGAAATTTTAAAATTGAAACCCTACACCAGATTAGTGCTGTTTTGATAAATTTTTCAAACGATTTTTCTAACGATTCGATCATTTATTTCTAACGATTATTAAATGATTTTGTACCCTTTTTTCTAACGATTTTCGCTGCCTTAGTAATTAACTTTCCCCGACATTTCTGATTGGAGACTATTTACAAAACATCAAACATAAACAATAATATTGGAATCCATTCACTCAAATCAATCGCTATATTGAATTGAGTGCATTAGATTTTTGGAAATTGTGTTTCGCGTTACTTATATCTCTGCTAAGTTTCAATATAAATTATTTATACAATTTGATTGTTCGCTAAAATTTCTCTTCTATTATTACTGTACTGACAATTTTTATCCATTATTAATTGCGTTTCGCACGTATCCTGTTATGTGTGCACTGATTTGCTATCAATTCATTGAATTGTATAGCTATACAAGTAGTTTTATCTTATTTTATATCTTCTTTATATAAAGATATAATTTTTTGAATCAAAATTATATATTTTTCTGTTCAATCAATTTATAATAAGTTTTTGATGTATGGTTGAATATTATAAAGGTTTTTTCTCTAATTTAAGAATTCACGAAAATAATGCACTTATTGGTATAATACCATAGTTACCCAGAGGGGTGCTGTGCTTGCCCAGGGTTGATCACCCCTAGAATTTTGGAAAAGTTGACCCCTCATGAAAAATTGAGAATTGTAAAAATTGACGGTTAAATTCGTCGAGTTTTTCGAGGGGGCTTCCGAAAACCAAAAAAATTTCGTTTATATCCGATGAGTTTATGACCCCCCTCTAAAAATTGAGATTTTATGTAAAGATGCTAATGGTTCGACTTTCCGAACCAAACCAAACCAAACCATTATCCTAAAAATAGAACCAAACCGAACCAAACCGCGATATCTATAATGTAAACCAATCCGAACCAAACCAAACCATTGGTTAAACCATTAAACCATTAACAAATTATTTATTGATTAATTTTTTCAAATAGGGATTTCCTAATATTGATTTAATAACTTTATTTGGTTTTAAAAAACAATTTCGTACGTTAATAATGTTAATTATGTAATCCTTTTAATTTTATATGCAATAGTCATTCACCTAAAACTCTAAAATACACATATTTCAAAAATTATTGTATATAAATAATAGTTAATGGTTTTTGGTTTTATAATGGTTTTTTCTATTTAAAACTTGAACCAAACCAAACCATCATTTGTTTTAAAAATAAAAACCAATCCGAATCAAACCGTGAACCAAGGGTTAAAACCATGATTTAACCATTACAAACCAAACCATTAGCATCTTTAATTACAATTAACACTAAAAATATTTTTTAGATATAAATACAGCTTTACATTAAAATGATAAATACTTCCAAAATCAAAAAAGCCTAAAATATTAGTAAGTTATAGTTTTATTTAAAATAATCATAATTGCCATTGAAGTTCATTGAAACCCCTCTGTGGCCATAGAAATTTCAGCAATAATTTGTTATCAATGGTGGCTGCGATCACTACTAAATTATATAACCCCTTTCTATGAAAACCGAAAGTTCCGATCTCTAATGGTAATCCAAATGATTTGCTAAAACTTTAGTTTTGATATATTTTCTTAAATTTTGTACTATTTCTACATTTTTATTAAACAAATAAAAATTGAAAAGAGGCTAATATTATCAACTAAAATACTAAAATATAAAATAGAAGCACAATCGCATTGATGTGTACACTATTTCTTTTATTTATTAGAAATAGATGTTCGGTATTTGATATAAAAGACATAACATAGATAGACAGCTCTCACCACATGCTCGCGCAAAGCCGACAATAGTTATTTACTGGAAAAGCAAAGCAATAACACGTTTAAATGGTGCACAAAAGACGAGCGACAATAAGCAGCGCAAAATGTGCAACAAATACTACGACAAGAACTTCTCTTTTTATCCGATAATGAATAGGTGCGATTCGCACTTGAGAGCTAATATTTTTAATAGAGTACAGTACAATCCGTTCAATAATAGAGAGTATGCGAGAGATGTAGACATAAAGTCTACGACACGAATTGGCTCCACCATATGCCTCATTGACCAATAGAAATGCGCTTTATTTTTCTCATACAAATCCTTCTTTTAGAAAAGTTTTTCTAACTTCACTCTCACTTTAGAACTTAAGTTTGTTTAGTGGTTATGCGATCAAAGTGAAGCGCAATTAAATACTTAATGTTATGAGGGATACAACGCTGGCTTCTTATATGAATGGGAATGAAGTGCAAGATCTAAGCCGATGTCGTTTGGAGAGTTCAGCAATTATGCAGAATTCGAGTAATAGTGATGTTAACGCTGCCTCGAACTCGCACTTACACGGCATCTATCGCTATACGCCATGTAATGAATTCGCGAACTCAGTTCATAGTGATCTCCAACAATCATCTCAAAGAAGCATTACAAATGGTGGTCCACTAAAAAATTGTGATATACCAGATAACTGTGTTAATAACAATAATGCGCGACCAATCGAGTTGTTACCAACAGATAACTGTCACTACACAGAAGAACAGGTGGAATGTGTTTGTCAAGCTCTGCTACAAAAGTCTGACATGAAAAAGTTGGAGCAATTTCTTTGGTCATTACCGCAAAACGAACGCGTGTTATCCATCGAATGCGTTCGTCGCGCGAGAGCTGCTGTTGCTTTCCATCGCGGAGACTATAAAGAGCTTTACAGTATATTAGAAAGTAAAAGTTTTGATTCAAAGTTTCATAAAGAGTTGCAATTATTGTGGTATAACGCGCATTATCTGGAATTGGAAAGGAGTCGCGGTCGACCACTGGGAGCCGTAGATAAGTATAGGATTAGGAAAAAGTTTCCTCTTCCGCCACAGATATGGGATGGCGACGAGTTTGTCTACTGTTTCAAAGAAAAATCTAGAAATGCGCTCAAAGAGATGTACAAAGGGAATAAATATCCAGCTCCTGATGAGAAGAAACTTTTAGCTAAAACCACTGGACTTACGCTCACACAAGGTTTGTGTAAATTAATGATAAGACGCATAGAATTTTGTATAATTTTTGAGTACAATTTATTAATTCATTTAGTCATTTAATGCACAGAATAGTATACGTTACCATTTTGTTACTTTATATTATAGTCATCGCTATAACCGAATTACGTTATTATTGAAATTCTTTAGCATTTCAACCATATGCTACAAACATGATAAATGTTGAAATATTTACAATATTGCTATTTATTATATGGTCAACAATACAAATGTTAAAAATTAGTTTAATAAATATCCTGTAGTAAATAAGTTTAATAAAACGATGCATATGGTTATAGTTACTGTTATGTTTCGGTCAAATACTATTTATTGTACCGTTAACTGCAACATTGAATACCATCAAAATTTAATTTTTCAATGTTTATGCTATTTAAGAAAATCTGAAGCAAACATTGTTTTATGAATTATAGTGATGTTAGTTATAAAACTTATTATTAGTAATTTGTAAAGAATCAAAATAATAGCATTTATAGCCTACCGGTATAAAATAGCGCTATAAATAGGATTAATAAAAGACCGAAATAGCACTTATAAATAGCATTTATGATTTTTAAATAATCCTATATTTTTAAATATTCACTTTTTCTTTATTTTTATAATATTCTTAATCTGACTTTTATTGAGTTTAAAAATATTTTAAAATTAAATAGGAATTTCAATGGTATTGAAAAAATATTTTTCGGAGCGATTACAAAGACTCATCAGATTTACTCGATAAATTTATTGTTTACTGAAAAAATAGCAAACTTCTAGGATTTATATTTAAAACTAGCAAAAAAATAGCATTTATAAGTTGAGCTAAAATTACTCCATACTATGTAATTCGTACACAAATTCTTAAGATTTATATTAAAAAGTAGAAAATGCAATAAAATTTGCGATTTAGTACTCTTAATATTTTTATAGTACAACCACATTATTTATTAATTTAGTGAAATAAATTGATGAAATTCATGAAATTATTTCTTATATTTTTGACAGTAAGTAATTGGTTCAAAAATAGGAGACAAAGAGATAGAACGCCAACGAACGATACGCACCAAAGGTAATCATTATTTTACAATGTTTTATGAAATGTGTTGTCGCTAATTAGGAATAATGATATGAACTTCGATATCAACCAAACGTTTCGAAATATTTATATTTATTTATATAACGCATTAATTTGAGTGTGCATTTGTTTTTATTATCAATACATGAAAGCATTTCGCGTGTTTCCATAATAAATTTCGTATATAATTGGATCCAGCGATCGCTTCCTATAAGCATTATGAGCGTTATGTTACATTGATGTGCTCTAAGCGTATACATCTATATTTAACGGTTTCATACTAACCGTAAACTTTATTTCTGTTTTGTTCGTACATTATAATGCTAAATATTAATTACACAAAAAAAATTATTTATTCAAAAAAATTATGTTTATAGTAAAGGTCATTGTTGTTTGTTTTTGTAAAACTATACATTTAGGAATAGAAATTCCAAAAATTTTATGTTTACACTTTAAATGAAATTAATACGAACATTAATGCGGAGAGAAAAATGAAATGAACGGCTAAACATTACCCTTCACTCTAAATAACAAACACATGTTGCAAATGTTGTGAGGCTTCCGAGTATTGTCCATACACTTACTCTTAAGGATACTAACACTAACTGCTAAGTTTGCAAATTGCAAGTGAACTGTGTATTCCATGGTCAAAACATACTTTTATGTCGCTCTCCCATCGCTAAAATATTTTTGCAGAGCACGTGATTTATATGACACAAACATTTTTAGTTTTGTTTATTCATTTATCGTTAGTTATAAACGTTGCACATTATTTTTGAAACCCAAAACATTTTAAACAATGAATCGGTAATAATTGAATTTATTACTTTATTGCTGATTAATAATAAACAAGCGCTAACTTTCGTTATAAAAATCTATATGTATATTGCAATTTCGATAAATTATCGGTTTAATAAAATGGTTATATCGAATAACTATTGTTTTTATGTTAACATACGATTTGCTATAACTTGCCTGAGCCTAAAAGTTATCAAATGATTTTTGGTGCTATACATTTGATTGGACTCTTAATATGTTTGTTTCACTGCAATATTCAAATAAACATTGTCCATAATTGCGCCTTAAAATATGGTTTTACATTCTAACAAAAAGTTTTAAATTATTTTCTAAAAAAATTTGGAACTAATATTAGGCTTTTCAGAATCAGTAAACACTGTAACTTAAATTATTACTATAAAAGATATGAATCCATTTGAGTGTTTTATGGGAAATAAATAAGAATTTTTGTTTGTCTAAAATATTACGAATTATTAAAGAAAATAGATTTGTATTTAAAGAAAGAGTTTGTTGTTGTGAACCATTTAATTTGATTGAAACACGGCATTGATTTCTAACTTCGCACAAACGATATTCGTGTTTGTTTCCTCTAAACTATTAAAGAAAAATTATTTCTGTTGGGTGTAAACTAATACTCGAAAGTTAGTAAAAGCGGGGATGGTTTGGGTTGCGATCATAATTTAAACTAAAGTATTAACGCTAACTATTAACGATCAAGTGTTTAATGAGTAAATATTTTAAAGGGAAGTGAATAATCGCGTTGGAAGTGGTGTAACACATCAGCACAGTCATAGTCACAGTCTCAGTGTCAGTCACGGTCACACGCAATCAGCATTGCGATGCTCGATAACGCCATCGACGAACTCTAGCGCTTCTCCATCAGTGATGCGCCACATCCACCATCACATGCAACAGCAGTCTCTTTTAGTGCCTGAAACAGTGATCAAAACGGAACCGCATCAGCATCACCACAGCTCATCTAATATGGATCATCACAGCTATTATTACGGTACAAATGGCGGCCAATAAAATTGATTTAAATTTGCAAAGCATTTTCAACAAAAAAAAACTGTTTGCCAGCAATAATTGATATCGAATCCCAGTGTAATAAAACAGTTTTACACTTTAAAACTAGAATTATATTTCAAAAATATAATTTTAACAAATCGATTGCAAAGTCCAGAGTAAGATATTTCAAAATATTAGTGTAATTTGATACTTCCATATCAATGAGTATAAAGCCATCTATTATACTGTGTATAATATATATTATTCTAATAATAATAAGTCCCATCGGGGGCTCAAATCAAAACCCATTGTTGGGGCGCTCTTCTGCTCTCTATTACTCTCATTCTCTCTATGATTCTCTTGATTTTTATGAGTGATCGCTATTTCATTATTATCGCCGCTCACTCACTCTCTCCTCCGTTAATAGGCCTCAAAATTGCAAATTTGCTTCGCTATCCTCTGTATCCGAGATGTGCTCACTCGCTGTAAATAATTGACGTTTTGTTTGCAAATAATTAAAAGTTAAATTTTTGTGAGACCTAAATAGCGGATATTAAATTAATGCCTGCATAACGTCTGCCACTTTTTTCCCGTAATTTTGAATAACAATCTCTATAAACATTTAACATTACTCAACCTATTTTATTGTACTGTTATAAACTTTAAAATAGTATAAACAAGGTTTGTTCGTTTAAAAAAGTTTATTTTTATTTTTTTTAAGTTATGCGAAGCATCGTGTTATTATTAGCAGATATTAGGAATATGATTCTCGTTTATTAATTTTAGATTTATCATTACATATTTTACTATACCTCATATCATCGTATAAAAATTCCAAAAATTTTGTTAATTATTTAAAATGGCTATATTATTACATATTACAATGAAGAATTTTTTTTCTCTAAAAAAATTATTATGAAAATGTAATTAATAAAAAAATAAGAAGTTAATAAAATTTTTAAATAATTATTATAAAAAATTATTGGTTAACATTTTTCAAAAATTCCCAATAATTTTATGCTATCTTAAGATTATAATTTACTGTGCCTTTATTTTTAATACTATAACTCTTGGCTTTTGTTGATTTATTAAAAATTTAGGCAATTTAATAAATTGTATAGAAATTTTCAATTAAAATTGATTGCTTACATGCATTCAGGGCTCTATTCTAAAATACAATTCAATTGCTATTATTTACTGTAACGCAGAATAAATTAGATTAATTTGTATTTTAACTTTCGATTGTAATCGCGAAGATAGATAAAGATATATTGAACAAAAAATCAAACCAAATTGTTTGATACGATAGATTCGATTTTTGATAACATCAATAATGCAAAACTGTTGCGAACTAATGATGGTAATGGGCCTGTATTTTGTTAGGCTTGAGTTTTCAGCCTATGCTACACATCCTTGAGTTTGAGCTTGAATTTCTATAAATTTCTAGTAAGATCTTAATTACTAATCTTAATTTAAACAATGATATTTGAAACTTAAAAATTATTTCTAATCACTAAATAAGAATTGAGGTGCTTTAACACAAGTGACTGAGCTTTGAGTTTGCACTCCAACATGATTACTGTTAGTTTGAGCTGATTCCCATCATTATCAGTAACAGCATTTGCTTATACTACTATATGAGCTTAAAAAACAGGCAAAAGAGCGTTTACTCTCAAGGATTGTTCAGCTGAATATGAGAATATTGCGTGAAACATGATCCACAGTTTTTGTGTTATGCAGCATTCAAAGGGAACTTCGATTCGTAGCTGAATCTTATGCGTAGACTTTTAGAGCACATGATTACTATGTATTGCCGTGTACTTTCGAAATATGAGAACGTAATGACTACTGCTTTGTAATTCGACACTATAGTCGTCTTTACTCACTCGTCCTGATTTAATAGAAATAGAAGATACCGTCATTCTATAGTATATCAACTAAACTGCGAACTGAGCAACTTTTTCTTAAAATCTAAACACCTTTTTGCCAGTTTTTCTGATTGTATGCTCCAATCAAATCGAAAGAATTATTTGAAATTTATCATCAAATTCTTTTAAATATGATTGTATCGCTTTTTACAAAATATTGAATGTGTTTGAGATACACAACAAATAAAATGGTTTAAGAAAAAGGATTAACGATTAACATTAACAAATTTTTTAATTTTTAAACTTAACGGTTTTAATTTTTATCGATCCATTAAAATTAATGAAGATTATTAAAAACCAATAATTACTTGCGCTATAATATTTCGATTAGATTTAAAGAAGTATTTTTAATAAGAAATATGTTAAATCATCACAAAGATTTGGATTATTATGGTATACTAAGCTTATAATTAACCATAATTTAAATCTAAAACCATAACTCACTATAACTTAAAACCTTTAAAATTAATACGAAAATTGTACCATATTATAAAACTAATTAAGAAAATTCTACTTTAAAAATTAATTCATCAAAAATCTTAAGTCAGAACATCTTAAGAACCAGATATTAGCAAACGCTGTAATAATTAAAATCGTTCAAATTTAGCCTGAAAAGGTGTCATTAAAAACTTTTGTTATTTATGCTGTTTTTTAGCCCAGTATGTCCTAAAATTTAATTATTTGGGGTTAATTTTATGTATATTAACGACTCAACTTTTAGACACATTAGTAAATGAGTCATGAAAAGTGAAATAAAACACAATATTTTCTTATACATTTGTAGCGACATTGTTGTACAATGTAGCGATTATTGATTTCTCGACTTTTATTAATTAATCTATTGAAAAGCAATTAAAACAAATGATTTTGATTTAACAAATTAATAGTGACAAACTAAAAATAAGATGCAATTTTATTACAGCATTTGCTCATATCTGCTTAAGAACATTGTAATATTTGTTTATAAAATCTATGAGTTTTAGAGACCTCTTTTTATTATTTAGTAAAAAAAATTAATTCAAGTTTTCATAAAAATCGTCATTAAACAGAAAATCCGAAATATATACAGTATATATACTCTCGTTTTTGCATAAAGTAAGATAAAAGCAAAAAACTACTCTATAATTATCACTCATATATTGCTTATAGAGATATTATACCTTTACCATAATTAATGCCTTTTTTATTGTTAATAATTTCTCTATACGTATAACATAGACCATATAGAACTTAACTTTTTCGAATAAAATGAAACATATTTTGATTTTTTTCAAAATAATTTCAATATTATTAAGATTTTTAAAAAATTTACCATATAAGGGGTTCATAGAACTTATTTCGGTAGATTTAAAGGACAATTTTTCGGATTATGAAAATATTGGCAACTAAATTAGCAAAATAGCATTTATAACGGTTATCATTAAAAATAGTATAAATGGAGTTACAGTATAACGACTTCGTATTATGTGAATCGAGTTTATATTTCAATTATATGCTTCAAACTCGTTAATTAAAAAAAAGTAGCAAATGATATCATTTTGGATCTCAAATAATATGTCATCAAATTTGCTCAAATAAATAATTTTTTTAATGTTAAATTTTTAATATAAATTTATTAAAAGAATTTATTCAACATTTTTAAATTTTTGTTTTTAAAATTATTTTTTATGTTAATATTAACGTTTAAATGAAAAAATATTTAAAAAATCTCAGTTTCTAAAAATATACATTATTTATAATTTTGTTAAAAATTCTTATTTCTTTTTTTTCAGAATGTTTTGTTTTAGTTCAATATATGTTTGTTTTGATCATAACCGAACATTTATACACTAAAACAATGTTCAGTTAAACCCGAAATATCCTGCGCTTAATTATTACATAATAATTTAAATTTAGCAATGGATACATCTCTACAAATATTATAATCTTTGCATTGAATTAAAATCATATATAAACTTTTATGAAAACATTAACAAAAGCAATAAATACATCGTTTAGTAGTAAAACTTAAGAATTAAAATCAGTAAATATTAAATTGATAGCCGCTTGTACGTCACCATTGGTCATCTCTAGCGCTCGAATTGCTTTCGTGTAGTCATCGATACCCTAAACATAAACATAAACACAAACATATTTCTGAAACATTAACTAAACATTTAAAATATGATACCATATCTCGTAATTGTTGCAACTGTGTTGACCACCTGTCCTGTTGAGCACTCGAAACCGTTGAAGTACTGGTCGATGCGAGTGTTTGTTGATTTGTAGAGCTTTGTATTGCTTGGCGTAACATATCTATGAAATCATATAATTAATTGTTACCATTAATACCATACGATACGATACCATACCATACCCTGCGTTATTATTCCGGATTGAGATGTTGAAGGAGTGTTTGGATTTGAATGCGAGTTTTGAAATGCTCGCACAAACATACTGGCAATTCGTTGCGCGGCTTCGTTGGTGGTGTCCGTACTCTCAGACTGATTATCCATTGGACTCTCCGTCAGATCACTCATCTCTTCGTCATCAGACATCGCGTCCAGAGAGTAATTGGTATGTGAACGACCTCTCGATAGAAGACTTGCGGCAGAAGTGCCACTCGAAGCCTCAGCAGCGATCGTCTCTTCGTGAAAGGTTGCGGCTAAATGTGTGGCCGCTTCTAATAGACACCAATGTTTTACCAGTACTTTATGAATGTTTGTCGGTTCGGTTAGAGTTGTTAACAGATCTGGATCTTGTAGTATCGCTAACAACACAAACAGTACAACACAATCAATCAAACAACACAATCACTCAATATTACCAAAAGTAGTGATATCTTCACGTAAACCTGGTGTAACTGCCATCAAATTTTCTCGCGCTTCAGTTTCGCTCAATTTATCCAACATATGACGAAATAATGGATTCATTAGAGCCGTTCGCAGAGCTATCACCATATTTTGAATATCAATCTGAGAATACTTTGGTTTAACATTCTTCTCATCATTCTTGTCATTGTTATCACCGGTTGTTTCAATTAAAGCCTTTTTCAACACAAAAATTGTTGTGCCGTTTGTTATGCCATAAAAATCTAGTGTTTTATCGATTGAGAGAAGAATACGTCCAAAACATATCATATCTGCAATTAAATAACATTTAATGTTAATTCAATTAATATTAAACTAAACACTAAAATACAACCAAAACATTGTTTATTAATATTTAATAATTTCGAAACCAAATCCAATAAAGTGTCAACTTTTGTTGAATTAATGTCTTCAATCATAAGTTTAATCATTTCATTTGATCGCAATGAATCCAATTTGGAACAAATATATAGATTTGATGTCATTTTCGCGTTTAATTAAATCGTAATCACAACAATTTCAGCAAATATTAAGTTTATATTATATTTTATTGTATAATACGTGAAATTACATAAATTAGTTTTTCTTATGTGAACATAGATGGCATTACAATTACTAAATTGCAAGAAATGTTGTCTGACTTGGCTATAATAAGTGGTGATCACAGCCTCCAGTGGAAACATCTGACTATTCAATCCATTTAAAACTTTTAAATACAATATAATTACAATTAACACCAAAAATGTGTTTAAAATATAACACAACTTTATTTAAAATAATAAATAGTTCCATAATCAAAAAATCTTAAAATATTAATAAGGTTTCGTTTAATAATTATAATTGTCATAACATTGCATTGACTTGTGAGCCACTATTGCATTAACTTTATTACAATATCTACCGTTATCTTAAAAGTAAATTCTCACACCAAACGATTTCTTGTGTGATTTAATTGTAAATTTACGGATTTCCTTTAGATATGATTTTTGCTATTTGCGATTTGTTGCAATTGAAATCTGTATAAAAATTGGATAACATTGGTTTGATCACAAAATTGTCGCTTAAAAATATACGTATGTGCATATCATTATATTTTACAGTAGAGTACTGTATCAAATTAACTGTTATTTTTAAGATTACATTCCATAAAATTTTATTTAACTAGATTTAAATTTAAAGGTTTTATTAATATATTATCTTTTAACGTTTCTCTATTGAAATAATTTTTTGATCAAATTTGAATTATCTGTTAACTAAAAACTCAAAATCATTGGTTTAATAAAGTTTTATGAAAATCTGATTCAATTTATATTTTCTTTTATTATTATATGTCAATAAAATTATGATTTTATAATAAATTCAAAATAATTAAATTAAACGTTACAGATGTGTTGCTATCATAAAAAATAGAAATTAAAACTAAGCTTTGAAACGGAGATTAATTTGATTTTTTAAAATTGAAGTTATATTATTCTATAATTTATTTTGGAACAATAAATCCAATATATCATTGCGTTGATTGACACGGAAAATATTCAGTTGATCTTATATGATCCGACTATTATTGATTAATGCTAACCGATAAGTGCGCAATGAATGCTATGGCACGTCGTTCGGAATACTGTAGAATTGGATACAGAATCGCACAAAACACAACACATAACGCACATACTCTGATATTCTCATCAAATATTCTCGCTTTGAAGTAAGCATTTGGTTTTGAACTGCTTATAGCATTAGTGTTAGCATTAGTCTTATCTGCAACTAAAACGCGTAAAGCATTTCTTTTCAAATCTTACATAAAAGCTAATCCGCACATCTGTTACCGTATTATCTAATGAATGTTACGTTTCTATGGTTTGATACAGTAATTTAATATTAATGTGAGTTATCTTATTTATCAAAATCAAAATTCAACATGAAATTATTAGTTGGTTTCGCTTTTTTGTTTTACTTAAAAATCCAATGCAGTGCATCGACAACACAGCAAGTGTTGACAAATGCGATAAACTTACAACAAAATTGTGGCGATTCGCTTAAAAAGTGTATTTCAAATTACGTTTGCGGGTTAGTATTCAATTTACACACTTATTTCTAGTAATAGTTTGTATGTACAAGTTTTGATATATTAAATAACTTACATGTATATAATGTACGGTATAATACGTTTAGGTTAGCGCTTCACGATTACAGAATTAGTTGCAAACACGAGTTGTATGGATTAAGTGCAAACTGTTCTGAATTGTGTCAAATCTCGATCATATCATTGTCGACTATAACTGAAGGCTATAATTATCTTCACTGTGATTGTGCTAACAATACATACTGTAAACTACTGCGAGAGCGAACTAATTTCTGTAATCCTCAAGTGAACACATCCACTAAATTGTGTCGCGTTTCCGAACTTTACTGCAAAGCGAATTCCGTATGCGTTGAAGCGTGGAATTATTATAGATATCTGTGCGAACAAGCATTGATCGGTAAACAATGCACCACAAGATGTAACAACTCTATATCAATATTAATGAGACAGAAATTAGGCGTTAATGTGAAAGAATGTATTTGTGAGAAGGATAGCAATTTTTTCCAAACTTGTGTGACCGAACAAACTAATGTCAATCGATTATGCTATGGAATAGTTTTGCCTAATCATCATCAATACAATGATCTGTCATCTGTTTCATGTGCCACACCAACGCTTCCAACCATTATTATTCTGAAAATAATCGCGTTTATAACTTATATAAGCTTACGTTCACCACATTTGATTGGACCAGATTTTTAGCATGATTTCAAGTGAAAGCTCAATGAAAGCTCAATTCTCACAATAAATGTATTAATTTTCACGAGTGAATGCTTTATTTAACATTTGGTGTCTATCATTACAGTATAATAATAATAATAATAATGCTTAATTAATGTTGGCCACAGTACAGGTTATACAGAATATACAGAATATACCGATAAACTCAAAACCAACTGACTGTAGGCTAATAATTCTCATTTCAGTTTTCAGTTTAATTTTAAGCTTCGCTAAACTAATGTAAATATACTTTGTTTAACTCATTATGTCTTATATAAAGTACAATATGCTCTGTTGTATCTATCATTGAGAAATTTAAATTAAAATATATTTATTGGTTTGAAATGTCATCAAAATATAATAAAATAAATTAAAACAGTTCTAAACTGAATGTACGCGTTTAAACGCAATCAATTTAAAGCGCTATTAAATCCCGGATCACTGTTATTAACGATCGTAAGTTATTATTTGTGTTTTGTTGAAATAAAAACTTGGAGCACTTGTTGTTGACGAATGACAGTCACTCGAAACACCACATACAGTACTTCACACTTTTCCGAGTGAATGGTTGATGTGTCGGATCGTGTGGTTTCGTTTATAACATATAATTTTCCATAAAAAGCAAACATAAAGATTTATTTTCTTTTAAAAATTTAATAATACGAATAAATTTTTTATTATCTTTAATAAGATTTTTGTGAAGGTGTTAATTCTATAATTTTTGACGAGCAATTTAAATAAAATTCGAAATATCTTTGTAAATGTTTTTGATAATCATTTACCGTATATCTGCTCAAACTCAGTGCAATCCAATGTATCACATAAAATATAAAATATTGTTATAAAACAAATACGAATTTATAGTTTGTAGAACAATGCAGTAATGTATTGATTAAATTCGACTAAACTCGTAGATATATAACCAAAGCCAAAGCGAACTCACTTCAGACTTTCACAGTTACTGTACGCAGCAATTCTAACATATCGTATCGTAAGTTAGCGTAAAAAATAAGTTATTGTAAGCACATATACCTTAGAATAGTATGTTTTTGGATGATTATCAAAAATTCTTTCATAAAATACTAAGGAATGAACGATTAACTTAAGATTATGTTTATTTGTAAGTTAAATAACAATAATAAAAGTTACAAGAATACTAAACAAGAAAAAACTGCATAAAACAAAGAATTAATGTGTGGGTTAAGCGTGTATGTGTATAACGAGTATTGTATGCTAAACGCGAATAAATTGTGTGCACATATGATATAACTGTAAAAAATATGCATTGTATTAGTTTATAGGGTGTCGTTATATCATAGAAAGTAAACTGATGTGTCGTGAATAGTAGTCATTATGATTTATCGAAAAGAAGTTAAGCTATCAAAGCCATCAGCTCTGCAAATGATTGCCTCATTAATCATTTGATTGTTGGCACAGCCTCTCAATTAATTACGCATTATGTTGTCTTTTAAAATCAATTTCAATTTTATTTCTCTATTAAAACCATTAGAATTTTCAATAAACACTGATTTGATTTAATATTTACTATTTTATATAATTTAATTTATTCTTATTCTTTTTAAAAACATATAATAAGTTATAAACGAAATAATATTAGTTAATAGTTTTTGTATGAGTATAAGTACATAAGTATAATCTAACAATACTTATATCCTTATATATTAGTTTAATAAATAATTTAAATGAACGAATGATAATTCTATAAATTAATTTATTAAAAAACTGATTAAAAAAATTAATGTTAGTTCAACAAAACCGTTTATATTTATTTATACTGTAAATCGACAGACAGACGGACGGAAGGAATTGCAAAGAATTACATGAGTGCTTCTTTTAATTTAAAGCAAAGGAAATAACAAAACATGGCATGATTTTCTATATGTAAGTGAATGCGAAGATGAACTATACTTTATTGGATTCTTTATTCATAAATGCTAAAAGTGTGTTATCAATAAAAAATAAACTATTAAAGTATCGCTTGTTTGTTCTCACTTCTACTTGTATTTATTATTTATTTAAGCTTTGCTTACGCTTTGCTCGCGAATCCGTAGATAAATACAACTTAAGTGTTAGTCAAGTATTTACACGAAGAACACCGAATAAAATAGAATCTATTTTTGTGATTTGATTTGAAGTTACATTACAGATAAACTTATGAATTTGTTTTTATATATTTTTGAATGTTTACATTAAAAAATGTAGTGTATGTGACCCTAAGTCACAACACTATTACTGTACAGTTTTAGATGTATATAAGCCCGAAATGATCAAAATTTAAAAATTTGTCAGTCAAATCTGACTTGTTTTGGAGACACTTCTTTTTTTCTCTATATTTTAAAAAAAATTATTGTTCAAATCAGGTGAGTTTTTAAAGGACAACTTCCCGATGACCAAAATTTTTTTTAAAAAAGTTTCGAAATAGCATAATTTTTTAAATATATTAAAAAGTATAATTTATACATAGCTCGAATTCTCCCCGAAAATGCACTTTTTCACGCCCCGAATCCCTCCCGAATTTGCTAGATTTTTACCCCGAATTTTGTTGTCCTTAGTCATTACTGTTACCTTACGTTTACTTATTGTTTTACACGTTCTCATGTATTGTATACGTTTGTATAACTAAAGCATTGCTTTCAATAAAGTAATTCAATGCTTAAATGCTATCGTTTTACTTAACTGTTATCATAGCCTATGTTTAGCATTGAGTTCACTCTCGTGAACATTGTGGTCTAAGCTTCGGTGGTATCACGTGGTTCTTCGGGTCATTCTTCCACAGCTGTAAAAGTGGTCACTAACCTACAGTTCCGACTACTACTGTCGTACACTACAAAAAATTATAAAGGTGTTTAAGATTTTCAATAATCCAATGGTCTTTTATGGATTGGTTAAAAACTTTAAAAAAATCTTACGGTTTTTGATTTGGTTTTAACTAAAAAGCAACGAAAAAATGCTTTATTTTATTGGTTTGGATTGAAAAATGGAAAATTTGGTTTGGCTGTGCTTATCTAAACTCAAACCAAATACACATTTAAAAACTCGATTTTGTAAGTGTTTATTTTCATTGAGGCTGCTTAACATTTTGAGTTAAAATTATATTGTGCCAGCTGTAGGTCAGAAATTGAAGCCAATATTGCTATGTCATCTGCAAAAAGTAGGTGACTTATATCAACGTCTCTAATTTATACACACTATTCAACAAGACTGTGTTTTGAGATCGAGTCCATGTAGAGGAGATAAAATGCATCCTAGACGTAATCCAGCTTTGACATGGAACAAGTTTGATTTTTCACCGTTTACCCGTACACATCTTTTACACTCGATGATAGCAGATGAGAACGATGATAGCACTTAGGAGATGCCTTACACTCCATATTCTTCGAGAATTTTCCACACCAAATTTTTGATTACTTGGTCTTGGCTTTTTCCAGATCTACAAATGAAATGTAGAGGGCAATGCATACTCTTAAACCTTTTGGATAATTTGCTGAAGAATATATAGCTGTTCAGTTGTTCAGCGTCCTCTACGAAACCCACACTGTTCATCTTGGATTTTGTGTTCAACAGCTTCAGTATGTCTACTTTAATTTATTTATGAATAGGTGTTACCTGGAAGACTTAGAAGTGTGATACCAGAACAGCAGTTGGATCACTACGTCTTATCCCCTTTTGTAAAGATTGGGACCACCATATCGGTTCGCCAGTCCTAAGATACATTCCCTTTCTTCAAAACAATTCTGAACAACCGAGTAAACCATTTATCACCATTAATCCACTCAAACAGATTTTTCTGGTTTCAGTGACATTATAGCCTCTGTAACCTCTGCTAAAGAAGGACTATTTTCATCTCCTGTCCGTAACTCTGGAGTAGTGATGAAATCTGTTGCTGATGGAGCTGAGGTATCTTAAGCTCGAGTTGAAATTCAACTCGTGTTTTTAAAGTTTTAAAGTTACATTTGTCAGCTCAGCTTACATATGTTCAGCTTCAGCACAGCTCAGCTTTCTACTAAATCTCGGTATAGAGAGCTGTTTGAGCTGACATTTATATTTTGTATTTTTTTATTTCTGTTGAAATTTGCATTTAAAATAGTATCAAAATTCAACATCGATTGAATAATGAAATTATTCATTTAATATTTATTCATAATAATATTATTGTAATGTTTAGAAAAAATATTATATAATTATAATACAATTTTTCATAAAAAATATATAATTATAAAGACATATTTCCGCTCAGCTCAAAATATTTGGAGCTGGAAATAATTCATCTCAGCTCTGAAAATTTTTATTTGCTCAGCTCAGATCGCAGCTCAGCTAAAGTTATCTTTTGAGCTGACTTTAATCACTGCTCTGGAGATTGAGAATTTGGTCATACAGGGTATTCATTAACTTAAACAATTCTTTAAAGTATTCACCCCATCATTAAAGAATCTCTTAATCATTGGTCAAGAGAGTACAGTGATTATCTTTGACTGATTTCACTGACTTCGCTTTTCCAATTCTAAGTCGAAGAATGGTTTACATGAATACTTTCGGTGCTTTTATGAAGTCGTTTTCCAAAGCCTCACCAAATTTTTCCCATTAATGAGCTTTTGAAGTTCGTACTTCATATCAGACTTCTTTGCGTCGTCGTATATGCGTCGAGAATTAAGTTTTGCTTTTTTTAGCCAAGCTTTATAAGCTAAGTTTTTCACATTAACAAGTACTTATACTAAAATACTGGTGAGTCATATCCAGTCGAGACTATTTCATAAATAAAACACAAAAATTTCGGTCGGAAATTCGGACCAAAAATGATCTCTTTTTCGGACCTTTTTTCGGAAATTTTTGGATATTTCCGGATCTTAATTTAGGTAAATATCAGCTATCCAAAAACTTCTTAGCCTCTAGATCTGAGATTTTCTTTCTTACACTCCTAACAATTGATAGTTGAAGAACTTTTCAGAATTAAGCATTAAACCTTTGCCTTAAAATTTAATTTTTTTTACAAAAAAAATCCTAAAATTTGTCCCATAAATATAATTTTAAATACCCACACTTAAAACTCATCAAATTTAAGCTACGATATTTAAAATAAGTATATTTTTCGAATAAAATTCTGAAAACTTCGGAAATTTTTGAATAGACCATTTTTTCTGAGTTTTCGGAAACTAAATGTGGTTTAAATTTGTTTGTAATTAATAACATAATTCATACATTTTAAACTCCGAAAGTATTATTCAACTATAAAAAAGTCGGATATACGAAAAAGTCTCGACTCTGGTAATATCTTAAAACAAGTTCTACTTACACGTGTAAGTTTGGGCCTCAGATTCAATGCTTGAATTTGGGAGAACTTTTGTTTAATGCAATCTACAAAGTTGTTAGCAACGGTCTCTTCCGTTAACTTTACCACTTAATCCTAAATGTTTTTCTTACCGTTAACCGATTAAAGTTAAGGTTAAAAGTTAAACATTTTGGGCAAAGATAAGTTAAAAGTTAGTGTTTTTAAACGGTTTTACATTAATTGTATTTAATGTCGTTAAAAATATTACAAAAGTTAACCGTTAACTTTGATGACTTTTAGACAATACCGGTATTCAAATCCATAAACTGGACTTCTCTTCAAGAAAATCAGCTAAAAATAAAGAAAGGTAAACACATAAATTATTATTATTATTCGCGTTAAAAATCATCATCAAAATATACTTCTATGCTACAAAACGTTAATGTCAAGCAGTATAAGCCGCAAAGTTATTGTCATTATAACTAATGATGAGAATAAGCTCATTTTGTCTGAGCTTGAGCTTAGACTTGTAGTGTATCTGACAAGTAGTTGTCGAAGGTGTAGGTCTTCAGCAGCTGTGGTGGGTTGTCCACCACTGATGAGGAATATGAAGAACCACGTGATACCTATGAAGAAGCCTTACCA
>JAQGAW010000519.1:0-28172 GCA_034698025.1 Phthiracarus crinitus
TAGTTTTAATTTTGTTTGTAATTAGTTAATTAACTCATATATTTTAAATTCCGAAAGTTTTAATTAACTATAAAAAAAGTCGGATTTCCGAAAAAGTAGAGACTCTGGTTATAGTATATGCTTTTAAATTCATATACAAACAGTATAACATCCATAATGTGGTTCTAATTTTTACAGGTTAGGTTAGGTTAGGTTTGGTTTAGCGGGTTCGGTAAATTCTGTGTATTGAGTAGGTTTGTTAATAATTACATATATTAACCTTATAATGTCATCATATTTTGTTAAACTTTTACCGAACATGTCTGTTAGTAGTTTAGCTTTTATTTTTGAAGCCAGGAATTACAGTATGTCTAACGTAACATTTTAAATATACTGTTTTCAATAATCGCCTAAAATTAATGGAATGAATTGAAGCATACGTTAAAATAATTTAAATATTTATAAGGTAACGTACAATATTAGCGATAAATTATATATTTGAAACTTTTTGGAGTAAATTTTTATAACAGTACGTAAATTTACCTTTAAGTAAAGTACAACCTTTCAAAAGATATAATGAAATTCCCATAAAAATAATGACATTTCGAACATAAATATCAAAATTTTCAAAGACTTTGCAAAACATTGAGAAAATTTCTCCCCTTCAGTCAAAAAATGAAATTTTAGTTCAAAAATAGTTCAATTTTATTCGTGAAACAGAGACAAAAAAATCCAATATATACCAACAATGAATATAATCGTTAGCTTAGGAATACATCCTAAGCTTATAATGAGCTCACTTTGAATCTAATCCTTATCCTTATTAAATATTTTAAATCATGTAATATTCTCTCTCAGTCACGTTCTTCTACAATATATTTAAAATCCTATTATTTCATTCTTCATTAGAGTCAAATAAGCTTGTTTTATATGTTTGTTATACATAGATTAGCATATTTGCAAATTCTTTTTAACACAATATATATAAGATAAGAATTTTGCTTTATTATAAAGTAAAGCCCGAATTGGCCCGAAATTTTTAAAATATGGCCCGAACCCGGTTCGGCCTGACTAATTATGTCGAGGGCCCGCGGGGGCCGATGGAGTCTATTATATATTAAAGGATTCATCTCTTTTACGTTATACTAAAATATACTTACTATTTTAACTGATATTGCCTTAAAAGTTTTTACAATTAACGTAAGCTTATCTCAATAAGATAGTTGTGTTCGCATGAAGTAAATTCAAATTACTATTTAACCCTTACCTGACCATATTTCTTAAAAATCGTATTAAAACTTGTCATATTATTGCCAAATTATTATAAGAATTGTTAACTTTTTGTGTTCACAAAACATATTAAATATAATTACATTTCAACTTCATTTTAACTTCTAGTGATATACACATTTTAACGATTAACGTATTAAACGAGTTTAATTTATAATTTTGATTAAAATATTTCAACTTTGAGTACACTTTTTAGAAATTAAGGAATTTCTTTAACTTTTGCGAATCACAACTTTTTTAAAATAAGCGTCTCATTAGATTATATTAATATTTATGTTCTACTTATGGAACATCGATTGCGGTCATTACTCGATTTTTCCTGCCAAATTCAAATTTTCACTGTACAGGCAAATGACATTATTCCGGACTAAAGTTTTTACCTAAAAGCTAAGCTTATCATATTTTCGAAATGGATGAATATATTTCTCCAAAATGTATTTTATAGTTCTAAAGTAACATATTTTTTAAAGAAATATCTAATAAACACTTAAATATAATTTAAAAGTTACGGTATTTATATATTATATAACATTTTATCTCTATTGCCCGAAAACCTCTATACCAAGCTTTAACTTGTATTTGTGGTGCGATTATAAATTTTTGATTGTCCGCAAACAATCTTCCCTTTTAATACTTTATATTGTTAAATGTTAAATCATCTTTTATTATATTTGATATGTTGCCATATTTTTTATCAATAAATTTAGAAATTCGAATAAACATACTTTTGATGAAATATAATGATTATTACTAATGAATAATTAGCATAATAATGAATAATTAAATAATTAATGAAATTTTTATCTTATTTTCCAAAAAATGAAGTTTTTTGAAATAATTTATGTTTAGTACATAATAGACTTTTAAATTGTTAAAATTTTTGAGCCTGAGTCCGACTGACGCCCGAAAAATTTAAGGTAGGCTCAGCACGAAATTTGAAGATAGGTACGACCCGATTTTTTCAAAAAGGCAAAAGCCCGGCCCGATAAGACCCGATCAAATAAAAAATTAATAATTAGATATAATATTATTTATTTAATATCATCATAATTTGATCTTAAAAACAATAATTTATACACTGTATTTGATTTTAATAGAGTTCTTTTATCGGTTAATGCCAAATTAGCTTAAGTAAATTTACATTTTAAGAAACCTTTACATAAAAAATAAATTAGGTAAAACTTTTATATGTTTTAGTGAAAAGTTAAAGCCCGACCCGACCCGACTATTTTGTTTTTAAGCCCAAACCCTGTCCGGCCTGCAAGATTATATCGGGGTCCCGCTTAAAAGTCTAGTACATAATGTTTGAAATTTGTTATAATCAAACAAAAGATGGCATTATTTGTATGGTTGCTGTTTGTTGTGAGTAAAGCAGAAATGATAGCGTTATAGCCTATAGCAGTATTGAACGGTTGTAAAGACTGTATAGACGTTAATGGCATATAGCATATAACATATAGATAGCACTGTTAGGCACACACACTAACACTCACACACTCACACATCGAACACACAAACACTAACACAACGTTAAGGCGTTCATTGTGTTCGCCATTTTTATATTCATATATACATTATACATATATATGCTGTACATATAACATATAACTGCACTCTAATTTAACTTAAATACAACTCATTCATCAAAGGTACGAATTTTTTGTTAAACAATACCATTAATTGAATTGAAAATGAGTGGTACGTTGTGTTAAATGTGGTTATGAGTGAATGGTTAACATTTGGGATAATTAGTGCGCAAATGAGTGGGACATCGAAGTAATCGTTAACACGTTTTGCCGCAATTACTGTGCACTGTTCGCAATGATACCCCAACAGCAACAGCAACAGCAGCCACAACAACAGCAACAACAACAACAGCAAAACACATTGAATAATGCTGCGCAAAACAATCAAAATAATCAAAATAATAGTTATGGTTGCGAAGTGAGTGCGAATGATATGTCAGTTACGGTTAAGTCAGTTGTGGACACACACACACCACATGCACATCACACGCATAGTCACAGTCATACTCTCTCGCATCGTGTGAGTGGTGTTAGTGACGCATTGGACAAACCATTAGAACCGATCAATGGTGTGGTTCAGCCGCCATTCATGCCTCCGACATCGAAGGCACATAGGAATACAACGCATTTACAGTTCCTATTGAAAGTAGTTATGAAGGAGTTGTGGAAACACACCTATGCCTGGCCTTTTCAGGATCCCGTTGACACTATTAAACTTAAATTACCTGATTATCACAAGATTATTAAGCAACCCATGGATTTGGGAACAATTAAAAAGAGACTCGAAAACTGTTACTACTATTCGGCACACGAGTGTATAGAAGACTTTAAAACTATGTTTAACAACTGTTATGTGTATAATAAGCCTGGAGAGGATGTGGTGCTTATGGCTAAGACTTTAGAGGATATTTTTTTAAAAAAAACGTCAGAACTAAGATCAGTGGAAGATATTGAGATTCCAATGCCTCCACCAAAAGGTCCGAAAGGAAAGAAGGGAAAGGGAAAGGGAGCTCCTCGTGGAAGGGGTAAGACTAATGCAATATAACAATATTCATATTCATTATATTCGATACTATATCAATATCAATACCATTCATCCATTCACTTCATGTGTTATGTGTTTAATAGTTCAAATCATATTAATATCTGTCTGTTTATTGCGATTCCTATTGTTTATGTGATCATTATTATCATATTTCTTATTATTCGGGATAAATTCTTATTACATATTTCATAAAATATTTCGTTTACCATATTATATGATTAATAGTCTTATAAACCTTTTAATTAATATCGATTAATTTTTTATTGCTTTAGATTTTTCAATTCATTTTAAAATATTTAAATGGTTTATTTTAGATTTGGACATTTCTCATAATTCATAGATAATTTTGTTTATCTATTGAATTAATTTTTACTAAGTGTTGCTTCAAAATTAAAGTTTAATCTAATTTTCATCAAATGAAATATTAATGTAATTATATAATTATTTTATTTGTTTTCTATTAACGTATTTAAACACATTCTTTGAATGTTTATTTTTTAAGTATTTGTTTGAATAATTTAGTTTATTATATTTTAGTTTAAATAATATGTGGAATAATTAAGTATTATTTCTTAATTTCTAATAAATAAACAAAATCTTGAGTCGAAGATATGTTAATCAAACTGAAATACTTATCTATTTATAGCTTTGTTTTTATTTCCTATAATATTTCCAATAAACATAATTGATTATCATATAAATAGATATAAAATTCGATTACCGTATACTGAAATATGAATTTGTATTTGTTTAGCGGCGGCAAACGTTTCACTGTCATCGCAATCAGCAACAAATATGGCGAATTCGATGGTAACGCCAAAGAATTCGTTGGTTGCAGCGCAGCAGTCAACAGCTTCTGCAACAGTATTGCAAAATTCGTTATCAATACCACACATAGTTTGTTCATCATCAGTAACAAAGTCTAGTGTCACAAATTCAATGCCAGTGTCCGTCCCTTTGCATACGACATCAATAAACGCAAACACAACTCCAATAAAATCGATTACACCGATAATATCGAATACGAGTTCAGCCACATTATCATCCGCATCACAACAGCAGTCATTAGCAACAGCCACGCCATCATTACGTGGTGGTCATCAATACATGGATGGAATGACGGGAATGCCACTTACAGCCACATCATTACCCGCCGTTCAAACTCCAATCAACGCTGCATCGCCAGCAACAGCACCATCAACAACGCCCACAATTCAAAATAACCAAAACACTCAACAATTTCGAAATAGCGGTCCATCTGTGATTCAACCCATGCAAACAGGTCCTCCTAAATCCAAAAAAGGTGTGAAGAGAAAAGCCGACACAACCACTTTAGATACCATTTATCAGCAACAAAATATGGAAATAAAGCCATCGAAGATGTCTACCAGAAGAGAGAGTGGAAGACCAATTAAAAAGCCCTCAAAAGATCTGCCTGACACTGCACAGCACGTATCTAAGCCTAAAAAAGGCAAAATGTCGGAACAGATGAAATATTGTAGTCAAATATTAAAAGAATTATTTGCCAAAAAACATGCAGGATATGCCTGGCCTTTCTATAAACCTGTTGACGCGGAGTTATTGCAATTACATGATTATCATGAAATTATTAAGCATCCCATGGATTTGGGAACTGCGAAGGTATTCATATTCATATTTCTATAAATATAAATAATATATAATATTTATTTCATATTTACTAAAAAAGGTGAAAATGGAAAATCGAGAATATAGAAAGCCTGAAGAGTTTGCTGCTGATATCAGATTAATTTTTACTAATTGTTATAAGTACAACCCTCCTGATCACGAAGTTGTAGCGATGGCCAGAAAATTACAAGTATGTTTGACTTATTTTTTTTGTTAAATTCCATTAAATTATTCCTCAATGGGCAGGAAGTCAACTATTATTTGTTGGGTTCTAATAATCATTTGGGGGCAAAACAATGCACTCTGTTAATCACTTTTACTTTTTTACCAGTAAAGTATTTGTTTCATGACTTTGTAACAAATTATAAATTATTTATAGGATGTATTCGAGATGAGATACGCCAAAATGCCAGACGAACCTCTTCATACCGAAATTTCACAAACCGATAAAACAGATAGCAGTGGATCGAGTTCTAGTGCCAGTTCTGGCAGTTCTTCTAGTAGTGAGAGTGAAAGCGAGGATGAAAGAGAGAAAAAACTGAAGCAATTGCAGGAACAGCTAAAGAAAGTGACGGAACAAATTAGTATGCTTGCACAAGAAGGATCAAAAAAGAAGGATAAAAAGAAGAAGAGAAAGTCAAGAATTAGTGGCAAAAAAGATAAAGAAATCGATTCAAAACTGGACATTAAAAAGGAAAAAGAAGATTCTATTGATGGATCGAGTTTTACTTCTGTTCCTGGTTTAACGATTGGCAACTCTGGTTCTAATATATCGGGATCTACTTCTTCTAATATTGCATCTGCTGGTGAAACGAACGCAATCACTCCAATAGGAAAGCCATCAAAGAGTAAGACAGCATCGAGTGCTGCTACAAAATCTCAGGGTTCTCAAAATAAAGTGGCTGCCAATCCACCGGCAAAGCGCCAAAGAGCTAATAGTAAGGCAAAAAAGAGTAATAAAACTGTTCCCGCATTTGATAGCGAAGATGAAGATAATGCTAAACCCATGTCTTATGACGAGAAAAGGCAATTAAGTTTGGACATAAATAAATTGCCAGGTATTTTATTTTCTTATCATTTATATCTGAATATTTGTAATTATTGAAATTCAATTATTAATATTAGGTGATAAATTGGGAAAAGTTGTTCATATAATTCAATCTCGTGAGCCTTCTCTTCGGGACTCAAATCCAGACGAGATAGAAATAGATTTCGAGACATTAAAGCCTTCGACATTACGAGAATTAGAAAGTTATGTCGCGACTTGTTTACGCAAAAAACCTCGAAAGCCTTATAGTATGTCTATTTTGTTATTGACAACAATTTAGTAACTAAATTTTTTATTTAATTTAATTTAAAGATACGCAGAAAAAGGCAGCCGCTGCTGGAAAAACGAAGGAAGAGCAAGAAAAGAAGAAACAAGAGTTAGAAAAGCGTTTGATTGATGTGAGCGGTCAACTCGGAGGCCCTACTAATAAAAAGCCACCTAAAAAAGGTACAAACGTTTATTACAAATTTGTTAATGTATGAAAAAAATTGATTTGGGAATTTATTTAAATGCAGATCCTTATGCTTTCACAGATTCAGAGAACTCACACGCCGATGTTGCAGGTCCTAAAAGATTAAGTGATCCTAGCAGTTCAAGTTCAAGTGATAGCGATAGTAGCAGTAGTTCGAGTTCAAGTAGTTCTTCTGATAGCAGCGACTCTGAATCAGGTTAGGAGAGCATAATTCATCTTAAAGCTCATCATCCATTAAACATCATTTGAGTTAAATAAAACGTCACACCATATAAAAGGCCATTTATTTCTTCAAAATTGTAATGGACTACTATTTGTAGTCCATTTAATAATTTTAGGCAATTATTTATAATCGTTCACAAAATTCATTGTTTGACCTTTTTTCAGTTTCTTTCTTTCTACCTCACCTCAGCTCAGCTCACCTCACTTATAATACAAATTCAAATTCATAATCAATTCACTGAATGACTGAAATTAAAAGTCAGTGCAAAACCATTTCAAAATATAAAATTTAGTGATCTTTTCAATGCTAATGTACGTTAGGGTCTAATTTATTCGATACCCTCTTCAAATGTAAATAATCATTATTTAATTAAAGCCATTAATAATTACAAAAATCGCCTTTTGTATACATGCCTAATACTAAATAAATTATTGCATTTGATATTCGGTGTGAGTATCAATAATAAGCGTAAGACCAGAGTGCAGTGTTCTGAGGGGACTGTGACTGAAATTGTTCAGTCGCGTAGGATTCGAGTGAAGGATCTAAGATTATAATGGGATTTATCATAATAAACATATTTTTCATTTGTATATTTTCATATAAATATATATATAAATATTATATTAATAACAATAATATTGGCAAAAATGCATCAAAATTGTAAATAAATGTGTTTTAGGTTGCATTAACTGCCCAAATGACTCAAATTACTCTTTTTCTCAACAATTTTTTACTAATTAACTCATTATTTTTTTGGTATTCGATCACTCATTCCATTATATTATTTTACTTTTATTTTTTTGGTTCAAATAAATAACCATTTGTTAAATTAATTGATTTGAAAAGTGAGAGTGCATGCATGATATTAGCGAAACGTGTGCGCATTTGTATTTATTTTGATGTTAGCTTATTGTGAAATTAGATATAATTGAGAAATGTTTTAATATGACGTGTGGTCTCTTAGGACATTCGCACTCTTGGGCTTTTGTAAACTATATTTTGACTTTAAATTAATAGTTATCCCTTTATATCTCTTCCATTAGTTTTTAATTAATTTTTATAACAGACATAACAGTAAAGCTTAGTTTTTTTAAATGTTTTTTTGTTTATTTTTACAAAAAAAAATTTGATAATCTAAAAGAATGTAAAATCATGTTATTGGGCAGTTAACTGTGTTAATCCTATTATGTCATAAATTTGAATAAATTAATATCATTGTAATATTACTATAGTAAGTTTACAATTGCAACTAAACTATATAATTAAATATAGTCTTAACGTTATATATAAACCTATTAATAACCTGTAATGCAAGTAAAAATTGTTTTCTGCGAGTTAATAATTTTGTCATTTAAAAACATATGATTGTGTGCCCAAAATCTTTTATCATGTAATTTAAAAATTATCAAAAGCTTTTTAATGAAAATATACTTAATTTCTACTAAAATTCGTGTTTTAATAGAATTCTTAGAAAATAAATTTTAAATTTTCCTGAAAAGTGTAATTTTATTTATTAATTATAAATAATTCTCATCAGAATAACTGCACTCATTGGTAATGTTGAGTAATCATAATAATGATGATCAGATAACAGATAAGCGTAATCATAATAATAGTGATATTGTTATTTGATAGTGTGATTCATAAGTGTCTATACTGTACAGAGTCACCGAAAAAGAAGGCGCACACAAACAAATCTCTGAATCAGTTCACAGCACCACACAGTCAGCAGTCACACGCGCCAACATTTCCAGGAACGCTGCCGATTACTCAGGCTTACAATCAGCAATCAATTGCTGGCAATATCGCAGTTGTAAACCCTCCTCAAACCCAAATTTATACTAATCAGTCTTACCAATCACAGCCACTATCATTACCGAGTGGTGGCAATGGCGGCATAAATAACTCAATGAATTTAGGTAACGATAGTTTAGCTGCAATATATCCAAACGTAAACAGTCAACTTTCACCATTAACAACACCTGTAGCAATATCTAAACCACAAGTTGCCGCTTCTCATACCAGCCTTCCTCAACAACCATCCAGACCGAGTGCCACAGCCATTGCAGCTCCGACTAGAAAGACAATATTACCGCAAACACCAGTACAACAAACTCAAAAAAATTGTTAGTTTCCTCATTATAATAACTATATTAATACTAAGTTACTATAAGTTATTATTTTGATATTTCATTTTTAGCATCATTACCTGTTTCCATGAATCAACACTCAGAAAATCAAACAAATCCTATTACAGACTCTCCTAAAGTAAATGCATCTCATTTCATACCATCGCCTAATATTACTTCAGGTAAATTAAACACGTATTTCATTAGTATGAATATTGCGTAACCTTTCATTTGATTTTATTGATAATATTTATATTATATTATTTACAATTGATTTCATTCTCTTTCAATATATGTATTTTATTGTACTATACGTTATACCGTTGTCTGATTACCGTATTAAGATCTATTTTAGTGATTTGATCTGAATTTATATATTTTTATAATTATGATTAGACTTCAGGTATTTTGTTTAAACAAATTAAGATTTTTTTCGTTGTAATATTGATAGAAAAATGCAATTTTATTGTTATTAAGAGAAAATTGCTTTCGTATAATTTTTTTATTTTAAAATTAGCAAAATTAGCTTACATTAATAATATAATCTGTAGGAAGTAATAAAATAAAGGAAGAACATATTAATTCTGGAGGCAATATTTCATCAAAGTCTAACTCTGAATATAATCAAGGTTTGTATTGATTAATTTGCTTATAAGCCTGAATCATATGAGCTTTAATCATTAATGATTTAAAATTATGTTTTAGGAAATACAGCGCCAATGGGTTCGCCCTATTCTAGTTCATTGACGATTTCAAATTCACCCGCAAATGGCGAGAAAAAAGATCTGTCGAAGTCTATAAATATGTCAAGTTCATCGATGCCTAATAAAAAATCGAATGTATAGAATTTGTAATTAATTTGATTCTAGATATTAAATAGTTATTATGTTTAGATACCTGAATCCAAGACTTTGAAGAATCTTGGGTCGTGGTCTAGTTTAGCTCAGACTGGCGCTGCGGGAAGTGGTGGATCCATATTGAAAGCTTCTGCTGAAGACAGTTTTGAGCAGTTTAGGAAACAAGCAAAAGAAAAAATGGACAAACAAAAGCAATTAAAAGAGCAACAAGAGTTAAGGAAACATCAAAAAGAAGTGTTAGAAAAAGAAAGGCAACGCCAAGAACGAGAGAAACAAAGAGAAAAAGAGGAAGAGGAAGCTCTGGAGAGGGCAAGAAAAGCACAGCAGCAGCAGTTCGAGGAAATCACCAAACAAAGTCAGTCTTCTAATAATTCATCTCCAGCTTCTGGATCAGGTTCACCATCGCAAGGATTGTCACAACAGGAACGTGAGAGACAGCGACAACGCGAACAAGAAAGGAGACGACGCGAAGCCGTATGTTTTGTTAACATACATTAATATTAATTTGAATTTTGTATTTATTAATTTTATTAAATTTCTAGATTGCTGGACAAATAGATATGAACAGACAGAGCGATATAATGGCCAATTTCGAAGAAATGTTGTGATTGTGTATATTTCATTAAATGATGACAATTGTTACTTTCATTAACTCTTAATTCATTGTAAATTCTTTCATATGGCTAGAGATTTAACAATTTTTCTTATAATAAGTAAATTTACTGAAAGTTTAATTATAATTAAGCGTAGCTTAAAAATTGTAAATTGTTCTCATATTCGAAATAAGGAAATGAATTCATGAAAATTTGCTCATTTTTTTATTATATCATTCCTCACTACAAAAATATTAAAGAATGCAAATATTTATGATAAAAATTAGTTATGAATTGAAATTGAATGAATGAATGAATGTCCGACAATAACGATAACTTACCGTTTAAGTAATGTCTAAATTGTGACAAATGATGATTCTATGATTCTATTAGCATATATTCGTATTCTAGTATTTGAATATTTATTGTAATTTCATACTCAAAATATTTCATATATATTTTCTAAATTATTAACTAATAAAAATGATATAAGTATGTGTTTAGGCGTTTTGGTGTACATGTAGATTAAGTAACAAATAATTGTGTAAACTATGTGTATAACAATCATGGTTTAAGAATATTTTATTGATATTTGTAGCAAATTGATCGCTTGATCGCAGCAATGATTGTTCTAAAGTTATTGTTCGTTACTCATAGCTTCATAATAAAACAGCTAAAAGTTTTAAATACAAAAGTTATTTAATTATCAAAATCATTTAAATGAAAAATCTTATGAATCTTATATATTATTGAATTCTATTATTGAATATTATAACTTAAAGTTGAATTTTTTGTTATTTATTTAATTTTCATCTTAATTTGATTTCCCATTTAATAGTTAAAATATCCATAAATGTTTAGTAATTATAATAAAGTTAAAATTGAATATTAATTTATAGCTAAAAATAAAATAAAATAATATTAATATTATCGATTGAAAATTCTTATTAACGTTAGTTTTAAATGAAATTAATTCTATCGTAATGTAATAGCAGAGTTAATTTGAATGAAACATTTATATAAAGTTTTAATTTGTTTATCACTCTCTTTACTAATTTATAAAAATAAGATTACGAAAACATTTTAATACTTTTTTTGGTAAAATATTTATTGAAATTTCTTTCGTTTTATATTGAGTCTGATTTGTCTAATCTGTTCGCTATTTAGACTCATTCATTGGACACTTTGTCCTCTTTTTACGTTTTCCGATATATTTTCATTGATTCTTCATTTCCATAGTAAGCTCAAAATTCACTTAATTAATTGTACATTTGAGTACATAACTTCCTAAACCAACGAATTTAGTACGTCTAACATACATTATACATTAGAGTGCGAAACGGGCCCCCGCGGGCCCCCGACAAAATGTGTCGGGCTCGGGCCTTAAGTTAAGAAAATTATATCGGGCCGGGCTTTTGTTTTAAAATTTTTAGGACCGATTTTTAGGTCAATATCAAATTTGTTGGTATATTATTAACAAAATTGCAATAATTTGTTCTTAATTTTATTAATTTCACTTCAGAAAACTGTATATTTTATTGATAGATTATCCTTTCTTAACATCATTAATTGTTTTTAATGAATTTGACTATAAATTATTACTTTTTGTGATAACTTAATTGTTTTGACGGAAAATCGGGCCGATCGGGCTTTCTTAATTTAAATTTGTCGGGCTTTTATCGGGCTCGGGCCTATGCCTGGCGGGCCTACATCGGGCTCGGGCCTAAATTTTTTGATGATTTCGCACTCTATTATACATCATCCGTAAGCTCGATGTAAATAATTAAAGATGTTTATGGGTAGTAGTTCTTCGACCCGATATATCTTTTTAGCCCGAACCGGTAAGAAACCCGTTAACCGACTCTAAACATCTTTATTAATAATGCATTGCATTTATAAGTTTACCACTACGATGTGCACAGATTTTTCAGACAGTTATGATTCATAACTTATGAACGACAATGTGCCGCAACACAATTTCAAAGCTTAGGAAGTCTATAAATGTCTATAATGTTATTCATTTTCTATATTTTTTAATTAAAACTTCAACGTTTAATAATTTGGATTTTTTAAGTGTTCCTAATTTTTAAAAGTTTAGTTTGATATGAAATATTTTTGGTATAACTGGAATGTGATTCGCACTGTAAAATATCGATAATCGTTTTGCATATACAACTCTATGATAGTTTATGATTTGTTTACAAAATCAATGATCAGTAGTGTTATTGATATTCGTTTAAAACATAAGATTTATTTATTAATTGTACATAAATGTGATCTTCATATAAATTGTACAGTAATGAGTATTTATTTTGCATTTTGAGCGCTAAAAACAATCGAGATGTACAATACGATTATCGATATTTTACAGTGCGAATCACATTCCAGTTATACCATATTTTTTCTATATTGTGATTTTCTACACTGTGTAAAATACCCATTATTGGAACACACTAGTTATTGTTTGATATGAAATATAAGATGAAATGATTTAAATTTGACAAGTTTTTTATTATTATTTGAATGTTTTAGTAATTTTGAGTATAAGTAAACAATTTATTAATTTTAAAATGGATTTGAATGATTTGCGAAGAAGTGAGCGATTAATAAGACGTAACGTTTGTGAACAACAAACGATTAACACCGATAACACAGTTAACATGATTAACACGATTAACACTGATGTATGCGTACATAAAACAAATCAAACTAAATTAATCACAAAAAACCGAAATAAATGCGAAAAATGTTCGGCAAAATTAACGAAATACAAATATAGGCATAAAAATACCGGTATTCATAATAGAAATCTAAAATTATGTAATGCTTGTGTGAAATTAATGATTAAAACCGCTAAGAAGTCGTCGATGAATATAAATGCGGATAAAATAAGCGATAAAAAGAAATATTTGCAAAATTGTATGTCATTTGCGCAATCAATGGTTGAATTATGTAATGATAGCGATGCCGAACGACTCTATTGTCCAAACTTTAAATATCGCAATGCTTGCGCTTGTGTTCAGAAGTATGTGATCGGAAATGGACATCATTTGGACGAATCCAGCAAAAGAGCTAAACATCTGTTGAATTTGTTGAAACAATCGAAACAATTAAGCGAACAAAAGTGTTATTCAAGCAAACAAAAGGGAGAAAAAGTTGGTCTCGGAAATGGACATAAAAGGAGTAAACAGTTTGAATTGCATGTGATTTCTAATAGAAATTATTTGCGAAAAGATTTGCATTTTTGCGAAAAAGCCACTCAAAAAGTTTTATATTATTCGAATAACTTTTTGCACAAAAAACTGAAAACTGGACCCAATAGTAGCAGAATTGAGAGAATAAAGGGAAGAACAGCTATTGACAAACTAATTAATATATCGCTTCTGAGTAATGAAAGTTGTTGTAGAGATAAGTGCGTTAAAATGGCTGAAACGCATCCCAATTTAATAGAAAGTTGGCGTCAAAGAGCATCGAAAAGCCAATTAGAAGCGCGAAGAGTTCTGTCCGAAATGTTAACTCCAACTCAAGCCAATAAAATCAATTGTTTCAAATTCATATCACTAGTAACTGGTTCTAGTTTAACAACAATATCGAGTGTTAACCAATACATGACAGAAACTGGTGGCGCAAGAGAACCAATCGAACACGGATTGAAAAAGTATAGCCAACTAAACGATCATAAAGTAAAACAATTTCAATTAAATAATCAACAATGCAATGCGTATACCAATTATAATAACATTAATAAGATTTTTACATTTAATTTAAATGAATTCAGTGAAAATGAGATTTGTATTCAACTTATTAGCGATAATATACCGATTTAGCTATATTTGTGATGTAAGCTTAAGATTATAAAGGATTAAATATTTTTAACAAAACACGTGTTTATTAAACAAAATAATTATAATTTTGGATTAATGATGATCTGGTGCTGGTCTTTGAGGGTCCTTACGAAACGCTGGACCTGAATCCTGAACAAGTTCCGAGTGTTTAAGTCGGGCACTCGGACCTGGAATCAGGATCTAAGTTATAATAATATTAAATAAAACATAGCAATTATATATTATCGGTTAGTAATCACAGATCGGGTCATTGATACACACTTAGTGGTGAGATATTATAAAAAGAGTAACGTAATGTAACAAACATTATTGTTAAACTGTTTACAAAACAGTTTAAATATTTATTTTATTTGTTTAGTAATACGTTGAAAAAACTGGTTTGGTTTGGTTAAATTTTTAGGATAATGGTTTGTTTTCGTGTGGTTCGGTAAAAGTCGAACCAATTAGTATCTTTAATATATAATGTTATTAAGTAAGTATTGCATGTTTTAATGTAATGCAATTTTTTTAAGAAACACAAAATCATCAGATAAGCTTTCAAAACATTTTTTATTCGATGAAAATTAAATTTTAAAATTTGTTAAAAGTGAAAAATTTGAAAGTTATTATTTCTAAGTAAGCACAAAGCTCAAGCTTAATTAATTATTTAATTTTTTGAGCTTAGAAAGATAAGATCAATGAGTCCCAGATTTTGAGCTAATCTTAAACAGTTCAAAGCTCGAGCTCAGTATAAATGAGCTTATTTTCATCATTAGTATAGTCTATTCTGTATACACTGTTACAGTAACAGTAACGCTATACGTAGTGTACACACGAGTGAAATACCAAATATGCATAATAATAGCGGTTCTGCGCCACATTTGATCCCAAAATCAAGTAAAGATTTTAGCAATGATCAGTATTGGCATCAATTCTTTAACAGTGGTTGTAAATCATTTGAGTGGTACGCGAAATACACGGAATTGCGTCATGTATTTGATCGGTATATCCGTAAAACCGATCGCATGCTTATCATTGGTTGCGGTAATTCGTGTCTCAGTGTCAATCTATATGATTATGGTTTCACTAACAATACAAGTATCGATAATAATAGCGATGTCATCAAACAAATGGATGACAAGTACGTGAATAATTGTAACCGAAATGGTTTGAAATTTATTTGTATGGATGTGTTTGACATGAAGTTTGAAGACAATCAGTTCAATGTAGTGATAGACAAGGGAACGTTGGATGCGATTGCTTCACAACAATCGAACGCCACTCGCGCTAACGTTAACGCTATGTTCACTCAAATCAATCGAGTGATTAACACATTTGGCAGATATGTTTGCGTTAGTCTTCTCGAGCCCTATATTTTGAATTATTTATTAAATTGGTTTTCGGTTAATAATAAAAAATGGTTGATCAGAATTGAACAGTGTTTTACTGATCGAAAACACGATGAATCGCTAAATTTACCAGTTTTTGTAGTGATTTGCACTAAACTTCAAACTCCTCAGCAAAATACCATTTTTGAGCTATTAATAGACGAAAACGATACGAAACCAAAACGCGTTAATTCGGGCGAAGAGCTGATGCAACAAATTAAGTCATTACAAGAGTTTGCTTTCATTCAGCATTATATTAAAAATGTTAAATTGACAAATGATAAAAATGATATTAAAATAGACTTATATAATACTGATGATGCCGTTAACCCTCGCTATTCTCTTTATTTTGTTAGAAGTATTACCAACAAATCGAAACAAAGTTTAAAGTATGGAGTTTTTATTGTGCCTCAAAGAAGGGAAGTTGAGTGGCTTTTTGCCACTTTCGAGGGTAGAATTCAATTAACAAAACAATCCGGTTTTCATCAATTAATTATTGTGCATTTAAACCGAAATCATAATTATACAAGTATTGATCAAATTAAAAATGAATTATCGCCGAAACTGTTGGAATTATTACCTAAGGATATGTGTGATTCGCGAGTGCCATATCTTTCTATAGGCGAAGATGTTGGCAGTGCTGTTACCGTATATAAAGGATTCAGCGAATTAAATGGTGATTACGTAATAGAAGATATTACCATTGATGATGCCATTTACAGGCGATTGGTATTTATGAACAATCAGAATATTATACAATCAGAAGCCAAACTTAAGCGCACAAAAAAGGGGAAGAAATGGATAGTAAATATTGATCACACGTTTTTAGCGTGCAATCATCACGAAGTAATCAGTTCTGGTCTTGTTTTATTACCTGTTGGTAATAGTGATAATGATTGCAATATTTTACTGATAGGATTAGGTGGCGGTTGTTTGCCTTCATTTCTGCGATTTAATATTAAATGTGATGTAACTGTTAACATAAAAGTGGTAGAAATCGATCAATTAATGCTTGATATCGCTAATAAATGGTATGATTTTAATAACGATACCGAAAAAACTAAAAATAAGATTGAAGTGGAAATAGAAGATGGACTCAAATACATATCACAAACAAATGCTATGACTCACTCGTTTAATGCGATTATATTTGATGTCGACTGTAAAGATCTAAATATTGGTATGAGTTGTCCGCCACAAGCTTTTATCGAAATAGAGTTTCTCAATAAAGTAAATTCGTTATTAATGGGAAAAAACGGCGTTTTTATATTGAATTTAGTGGCACGAAATCAAGAAATTAAAAAAACGGTTTATAACAACGTTAAGCAAGTTTTCAATAGTTATTTTGTGACTGCTATTGAAGAAGAACTCAATGAGATTATATTCGCTTTTTCGACAAATATTCGTCCAAATTGGCTCAATAGTAATGATAATAATGTTAACAAAATGTCTGATATATCAAATCATTGTTTTTATATGCCAATTTTAAATCAATGCTATAATAAAATAATTAACTCTCTGTTAAGAGAATTTTAAATACAGAGAAATTTTTAGGTCAACTTTTTCTTTGAAATAGATGGTATACTGTACCGTATTCACCATATTCCCCGAGATACTACCCCGTGGGGTAAATGAAGTCAGACTCAATGAATTTGAAATTATGGTCAGTTGGTATGGGGTATAATCTCAGATTACGCCTCATGGGTGGCAAAAACTCATTTTCAATAACATTGGGTAAAAATTAAGTATCGATAACTTACCCAAATAGTAAACGCAGTTACAGTTCTAAGCCCATGGTTCAAACACTTACTTTTTATAGATACCGGTTGCAAACTCATCATTGAGAATGACTTGAGCTGACCCTATGCGGCTGCTTGTAAGGGAATATACCGTATAAATAAAAGAAACACTACAAGAAGTAAGATCTTTAAAAATGTTTTTAATTTTGATTCCACAACTACTGTATTAAGCATTTAACGAATTGCTTTAAAACCAGCTAATTTTTTTACTGGTATGCTTGTGTTTATATTATTTGATGTTGCAATCGCTGATATTTGTATAGGAAATTTTCGCCTTTAGATAAATTACTTCATGTTAATTAAGTGTTATTTATTTTATATTTTGCCCCTGAGTTTGGGTCCGTTTAAAAAAGTTGTTCTAAGAATTCACATTAAAAATATAATTAAATTAAGTGAATTAATCGAAGCCCAAATTTCTATGCTTTAGAAAGTTATTATTTCTAAAAATTATAGCCCAAAAATTTATTGTTTGCCTTAATGTACATTTGGAAAAAAATAAAGATTCGAAAACTAATTTTATAAATACTGTAAATCTGGTTAATAATAAGTAAAGACGAGAAATTCAGGACTAAAAACTGACTATATTCAGGAAGGAAAAAGGAATTTCTTATGAAATTCAGGAAAATTCAGGATAATCTGACAAAGAATGAAAAAATAGTTTAGAACACAATTCTAACGTTGATTAACTGAAAAAATTTCAGGAGTTTTCAGGAGAAAAGTCTGTAAAATTCAGGATTTTCAGGAACATAAAATAGGTCTCAAAATGCTGTAAATTTGTTTAATTCGTTCACATATTTTATTGTATTAATTGTAACTATTTTCTATAAAAGAAGGATTTTCCTAAATTTCCCGTCTCTAGTTATTATATGATATGATTCTGCATAATTAAATAATTTGGTTTTAAAAAACATTCGTGGTTTTTGAAAAAGTTTTAGAATTAACCACATTTCATATGTCTAAATTTTTTATTAGAATTAGAGATTTTTATCAAAATGAGTTATTTATTAAAATTGATTATGTATTATAATGTATTCGTTACATTAAAATTTGCTTTTAAATGTAACATATTAGGTTCGAATTAAAATAGTTCCATACAATATTCTTGTTTTCGAATTAAATTCAGAACGAAATATTGTTTTAGAACTTAAAATTTAAGGAGAATTCAAAAATGAGATCGAGTGTGTGAATCACTGATTAATGCTTTAAAAGCTAATTTATAATATTTTCCAAATAATTATAATCTTTTCTCAAATGAGTGTTTAGAATGATAAAACTAATTTTTAAAACTTAAGATTTATTTAAGAACGACGTATACAGTAATATATAGAGACTTAACTTTTTCTATAGATAATGGATATTTATAAGACTTACATATCATTCCGCATTTGAGATAAAAGTTGCCCGAATTTTTGCCGCGACAAAACAGGTAATCCGATAAAACATAGCTAAAACCATCAAACTTTTGTTCACGACATCTAAACTCCTCTAAATCATCATTTAATATATCGCAACCCCTGTTACAATTTAATCTTTTCTTAGCTTTAGATTTGGTCATAATTTGATTTACAGTCCACTTTTTATACTTTTGAATATCCCAATGAAAAAATATCATCCAAGCGATGCCAACCACAGTTATAATAATCTCAAAAATTTGTTCGTATGGATTGAATGGATCACTGATACCAGAAATAATTATAACTGATCCAATAATAACCAGAAATAAAGCGTACATAAGTGACAAAAATTTGATGATTACTCTCTCAAACTCCTTTTTATTATTTTTAATATTATTACTAGTGATTACGATATCGCAATCATCATTTTTAGCTGACATTTGATCAGCCACTATGTGACTATTTTCGAATAATGAATTTGTTTCTGAAACGAATACATTTTACTCATTTATTATAATAAATTAAGATAAAAATAAAATTACAAAAACATACTTAACATACTTAATAATTTTGTTTTATTAGAAGTAAGCTTATATCGACGTTTGATTATGAAAAACATAGACACATTTGCTATACTCTTTCCTTTTCGAGTATTCAGACCAATTTTTTGCTTCAGTTTAATTATTTTCTGTTTTTTTCTCATTTTAGTAACAATAATTCAAATGACACTTTAACCACATTAAAATAAATATCATAGTGTATTATTTTATATGTGTGTTAGTATTATAACGGTTTTCGTCGCAATGTGAATACTATGTAATGAGCATGACAATGAACTTGGTTATAATACCGGTATGTTATATGCAAGGGGTAAAATTTTCATAGATAAAATCGACTGGATTTCTTTGAAAAATCTTTGATTAATTTTAAAATTTTCTTTGAGATAAATAGCAAAATTCTTTGCAAATTCTTTTAGAAATTTAAACTTTTGCAAAATTCTTTGATAATTATTTGAACAGAAATACTGTATAATCCTAAAAGATTGATTCATTTTATAAAATAATACATCAAAATTAACTCTACCTTATATTTTGGTGAAAATTACATATATAATGCTAAATATAATAATATTATAAACAAAAAAATTTAAATTTCAAAATTCTTTGAGAATCTTCGAAATTATTTGAAGTTCTTTGAGAAAATTTTAAAAAATTAGCTATTTTTCTCAAAGAATAATTCTTTGGGAATAATAAATTTCTTTGACTTTCTTTGATCAAAGAATATTTTACCCCTTGGTTATATGTTATACGGTAGAAGCGTTGTTCATTATGCTTATCATTAATTCAATACTATCCCTATGAATATAACTTAGAAATAAATTCACAGTAAGATTGAATAAAAAGATTTTTATTGATAAGAAAAATTAACGTGATTTAATAACATTTAGAAGTTTTAGATTTGCATTTATTATTGAAATATATACTTTTTTATTTTTTATTAAGAAGCAAACTAGTGATGAAAATCTTAACTTTTAACCTTAACTCCGAAATTTTTTTATCTGACTGCAAAATTCAGATATATGGATTTGCCTTTGTCCGTCTGTATGTCCGTCCGTCGCACTCTATATTTTTAAGGGATTTTTTCTTTATATTAATTAAGGGATTTGACCAGTTCTTTAGATTTTTTAAGGGTTTTAAATAGCCTCCTATAATAATAAAATTCTTTAAAAATCTTAAAAATTGTCTCCTACAATGTTGAAAATCCGAAAAAGTGGGTAACAATTGTCTTAAATATTGTTGAAAATAAAAAAAATTAAATAAAATAAAAATTCATTGTTGAAAAGCAAAATATTCTAAAATTTTTTTGACATATTCCACTCATTTATGAAGAAATATCATTAAACAGGGGCAATAAATAGATTTTATATCGATAAAATTGTGGCTTGTTCCGTTATTCGGAGTGGCATTTACCTTTATTTCGAGGTGGCATAATCCGTTAATTTCTTTATATTTAAAACTGACAATAAAAATTTTTACAAACTGTACAACTGACGTGAGCGATTCCACTACAATATATCAGTGATCCCACAAACTCAAAAAAGCCTTTATTTTTTATAAAATTTAAAGTTAACAAAACAGCACAGTTAGAGTGTTTTATTGAATTTTACTGTGACATTGAGATACTTTACTGGAACAAACAGAACTTGTCGTTTAAAACCTTTAGCTTTGACACCAAATTATTGTCGCAGCCATAACACCATATCCCGATTTCATGAATCAGAACCGACTGACATTAAAATATTTAGATATTTCCATATTGTTCTGTGGTTTTTATCGATGATTTGTATAAAATTTTGAGAAAATCGCATAATTAAATAACTTTTTTAAAAAGGATTATGTTTTGTATTGCGTTATGCCCAATAAAACTCATTTTAAAGATAAGTTATTGCGTCCTACAATCCTTATTATTTTTAAACTTTATAAAAAATTATATTAAACGTTTTAGCCAACAAATTTTTATAAATAACACTGATTTTCAAAATTGTTTAATACGAAAAATTAAAATTTTTATACTAATAAACTTTTTTTAAAAAAATTCTTTACTGCATAATTGAAATATAAAAAAAGAAAAGTTGTATTCCCTTAAATGGTGTTTGTAATTATTTTGAAAAATTAATGAAGTTTATGATGCCGTTGAAAAGATTGTGGAACATTATTACTTTTCTATGAACAGTTTTGTTGAATTATCGTAAACTACTGTAAAAGTAGACTTTAATCTATTAAAGGAAACATTGTCTGTAACGTTAGTAATGATGCACTAAAAGTTATTAATGTGATGAACAGAGTAAATATTTAAGCTGATAATGTAGTTATTCTATAATACTCTTATTTAATTATTGTTATTCAATTTATTTATAAAGTTGGAGATTAATCCTTTATATTCGTTTCATTGAACATTTCTTGCTTACTATATGTAAATATCGAAGATATAAAAATAATATCAGAATTTGTTTTAAATGTCGATAATTTGATATTATTTCGGGTGAACTAATAGAAAAGAATTTTATTAAATTTTAAAGATATTTTAAAATTCATTCAATTGAATTTTAATCTGAAATTTCTTTATTATACAGTTGTTTCGAACCATTTATTTTATGTGATTCCATAGTAAGTGCTCTGTGCTTTGTTTAATTTTAGTTGTTTATACTAATTAGATTAGGAATTAAACTTATTACTTACTTGATAATCTAGCTTTAAAATTAATAATATGAAGAGCTTATGAAAACAGTAATTCACAATTAGAGATCCATAAAAAGTAGCAACAAATTTTTAAAAAAATTAGCGTTTTAAATAGCCTCAAAAATTTAAGAAAATATTAAAATAGCATTTATTTTTTAAGTGAATTACAATTTAAAAACAAGAAAGAGAATGAACATTCATAATAAGCTCACTTTGTATTAATTTTGTATTATATTCTGAATTAATTTAATAGTATAATCAAAATTTTTTGTGACTTAAATTTTTTTTGGCTTTTAAAATAGAGTTTATATTGATGGCCAACTATAATTTATTTTCATTTTTAAGTTAGTCAGTACTATTACTTTATACTGTTTATTTGGAAAAATATTTAGTTTTATAATATATTGTTGTAAAAAGTACTTCAGTGAGTGTTTTGAGAATTTTGATTCAGTTATGATTTAGCTTTTGTCGAGTCACCATCAAAATTTGTTAACAGACACTCACTGAAACTAATAAACGCGTATTACCAGAATTGTTTGATTGAATAATGTTATGTGTGGCACTAATTATTACCCGAAATAGTTTAAATAATTGTTATTTTTAATAGAAATAGTTTTTAGTGTGATTTTAGGTTTTAATCGATGTTTGTCCATTTTTAAACAATAATAAGCTTTATACCTTTTTAAAAGGCTTTATAAGCCAAAGAGATACCGACAACTACCATAGGGCTTCTGCCCCATTTTTTTAAAATTATCAAAAAAATAGATGTGAGAGAGAACTAAATTTAAAGCATTTTGGCTGAAGACGAATTTTAAAAAGTTCAGAGGGTGCTCTATAAGTAAAATACGTTTTAGACAAAATATTTTATATCTCGTAAACGGTTATAGATTAACCTATTGTTTTTCATTAAAAGTTCGATAATTTTATCTAGTTTAATAAATATAATTTTGAAAAATTTCAAACTAAAAAAATAGAAATATTTTTTCAAAAATTTAAAATTCGATTATACATTGCCGATCTTTGTGAACGTAAACCACAGTTCATTAATGTTTCTGTGCTTCTTTGTTTTATAATATTAACGAATTCACTATATGGCACATATAACACTATTTGAAATTGGTACGTCTGTGTTTTACCCCATTGTTTATTATGATTATCACTAAATGTTTAAAACACTAATGTCTGGGCTGAGAATTAACATTATTCCACTATTTAACTCTTTTATAGACTTCAATTGATAATTCATTAAATATTTTACTTTCACTGTTTTTTTCAGTAAAATACATATAAAATTCAACATAAGTTCTAAAATAACACGCATACTTATGTATAATCATAGATCTTTCACATGTAATGTAAGTACGACATAAAAATCGAATATAAACATGGTTCACTTTATTTTTGAAGTCCTGAAATATACTGATATATACGCCGATCTCTAACACTTTGCTAAGGAGTATAACCCATTAACTAACAAATCTATTAAGTTCGTCAAATAAATTTTCTAATTGACTTAATAGATACGAAACCGTTGGATCTAAATTTTGTCTTAACATATAATGGCAAATTAACCTATGAACTTCAATTATTTTTAAAAGTTTCGCTTTGAGTTTACTATTATTAATAATATTATTTATAAACAACAAAACTGTTAATAATTTGAATATCGTAGCACAGTTCTATATATGATTTTGTCATTATCTTTATAACCAATTAATAATATTAGTTGCAGCTAATATTTGTTCCTTCTATGGTTTTGATAGTCCATCGTATTTTTCATGAAGAGCACCCTTAACTATTTTATAATCAGGATGTGATGGCTTATAATTTTTATGCAGGTTAATTAATTCAAGTAACATATCAACTTTTAATTTTTCAATAGACAATCCTGCTTCTAATTTTTTTTCCTTCGCTTCAAGTTCAAATAATTTACGAGATAACTCTTTTAAGAGATTGTTAAAGGATTTAAAATCATTTAGTTTCACTCAGACATTCTTAAAGTTAATAACCTTACTAAATACTGTAATATTAAAATGTTTATCATCAGACGCTCATAATCCAGGATTAATTAGATTGTCAATATCCCAATTATCCTAGCGGTGCTTCCAATATGTTACAAATTTTCTTAACAGTAGTTGGTAGGAGCTTAAAGCTATTACCTCAACCGACTTTTTCTGTATCCCTTGACGGTTTACAGTTTCCCAAGTTAATTAAGCCATGCATTGGCATAGCTATAACCAAATAATAAGTTACACATAAGTCATTAATCTTTGTCATAAAATACATTATATTTGCTATTATCAATTTTAAAGCTTTATGTTATAATCATTGATAAATGTCAAATAACTTATAGTTTATGCACTAAGAAAGTTATATTATCATAAATGAATTGCAACCCATTCATTAATCAATTGTCAAAAAGAAATTTTTGTATTCCCATATTTATCTCCACATGAGTCTCATTAATTATTCAGCTTAATCTCAGATAAAATGTCACTCTATATCTTATTGATTACTAGATACTCAATAAATCAATAAAAATTATATAAATCACATAAAAACACTAAATTTACCGGTCCCGACCATCAAACCGAGGAGATCCACTTCCCCGCTGACAAAATATTAACTTAAGAAACACAACTTTCTTGTAAATGCATGACTTTAATACTAATTATTGTATTGCGTTCATAATCATTCGTTTATCCATACACAATTTAATAATCTAATGGTAACCACTATAAAAATTTATTGTTCTTGTGTCTCCCTTCATTAAATCTTAATAATATTAACTCCAACAAATATTATGATTGTTGATGATTCTTTTAACATCACTTCATTAAAATCAATATGTAAATAAACTCATTTAACCCCACAACTTGGGATAAATTGTACCATTTATTATTTAATAAACATTACATTAAATAGTGAACTGAAAATTTCACTATGAGCAAAGATATACATATATTAAGTACACAAGAAAAATCGAACAGGTGGACAAAGATATGGAAGCTATAATTAACACGACATAGTGGGCACCCCTTATCTCCTTTACAATCTTAAACTTTATAAGGTTTGTCTGTTCACACAAAACAGTTATGTTATTTTCAATATTAGTCAGTTATATTATTACTCTCTATTGTATTATTATTATTTATAACCTTTGTGCACAAACCGCTATAATAATATCCATAACATAACAATCAAAACCTTATACATAAAAGGAATCATAATTCCGCAATTTAATCATTAAAAGGACTATAGTAAATTACCTTAATTTATTATTGTTGAAAGTTCTGGTTTTTCTGTCGACTCTGTTGCTGTTTCTCATTCACTGTTGTTTTGTGAGATGTCGTAATAGTTTATCACCCTATTTGTCGGATAACGAAGAAAGTAATTGTGATCACGAAAGAGCTTATCGAGCAGATGTTCTTTGACAGAGATTCTTGGAATCAATTCGTCAGTAGTTTTTAAAATATTTCCTTGAAGTTCCACGAATCTAGTGTATAAAAGCTCAAAGTTATCTAATATCTCATCGAATTCTTTAGTTTGCTACAATATTTTTTCGTACTTTGGCTTATATTCAATTTCTTACTTTATGAATTGTGCTTTACCACTAGTCATAACCGATATGCCTTACTACAGTTTGTTTGATAATAAAAATAAGATGATTAAAATATACTGATTGTCTACTGATACCCAAAAAATCACCTTAAAAATGAATCGATTTGTCAGCTCTACTCGTGTAAACCGCACAAACACATACGTAGACAAACCTGACTATCATTAATTCTATACAAAAAAACTACAGATTTCTTGTAATATGCTTAGTACTGAAATTAAGAAATTTACTGACATTAAGCAACAGTGATAATCAAACATGTCTAAATTCTCGACCTCAAGTTTATAATAGGTTAAGATCTTTTCGACCCCCAAAGTCTCAAATCATTCACTTTACTGGAAGAGTCTTAATTCTATCCGGAGCTCCTATACTGAAGGAAACTTCAGAGAGAACCAGCTAATAGATGGTTGGAGTAGCCTTTCGCAGTTAATTCATGCCTGACGATCGATTTGCACGTCAGACCTCCACCAGAGTTTCATTTGGCTTCGTTTTGCCCAGACATGGTTTTCCATCTTTCAGGTATCAACGCATTCTCTACATTGCATTCCAACGTCACATATCAAGTACGTGTTTTGCAAATCTTATCCGTTAACAAATTCAGTATATTATATATAATCATATTTTATAAGCATAACTCATTTACTCAACTTAGCACTAAATACTCTATTTATGACTATATTTTACAGTCTTGTTAACCAGTTATATATGAGTTGTTAACCAATTCTGAATCAGTTGTCACTCAAGCCATAAACATTCAGTCTCGCCTTTGTTAGACTTATCACTAATTCGGTTAGCATTCGATATATCCAATCACTTATTATAAACATATTAATTGTAATATAATTTACTTTTAAATAAAGATATTATTTATTTATGATATATTGTGAGCATTGTTACTTAATAGTTAAGTTGATCTACCATTGTTTAAGCGGTATACTCTGTTAATTAAAGTATTGATATTCGATGTACAGCTGTAAATAGCGTTACTGATTCCTTGATCGCTACAATTTGTTTATTTAAATTAGTTTTACTGTATATTTTGTACATAAAAAAACAAGCAAATATGATTATAAATATAAAAAATGGAGCTAAAACAGCTCATTTTTACTTAATTCGAACACTAATAAATTTATATGTATCTAATTTATGGAAATTTCGCTGAAAAAGTTTGATTCACGAGACAAACGTTTTATGGATTGTTTAACTTTTGAGTCAATTTTTAGGGGGGGTTCAACCCTAGCCTAGCACTCCCCTTTGTTTAACTATACTTTTGACAGTAACATTACAAGCAATATATGTTAAATGTTTATCCTTATTACCATTAATAAATAACTGCATTATTTGTAAATTTAGACTAAATCTTTCATTGTGCAGATAAATCGCGAATATAAGGTGGCTTGTATTGGCGGTTCGGTTCGTATTTTACATGTTTTAGCAGTTTTTGAAATTTAAAAATATTTTTCATAAACTGGCAAACCTTCTCTCTATTTTTAATAGTTATTTCACCCCTAAATTTTTATTTCAGAAAATTACTTAAAAATAATTAGAACTATTAAAGTGCATAATTTTTTAAAAAAATATATGCAATTAACTTTAAAAGTAGTAACTAAATTTTAACTGAATTTTATTTAAATGATGCTATAATTTATTAACATTAAAATAATTAGATAAAATGAAACTCATTTTAGTCATATAAATGAGTTTAATAATCTTTTGAATAATAACTAAAATATTTTCGGTTTAAACTACGGATTTTTAAGCGGTTTATGTTTTAAATATAAAATTAGTGATGATTTGATAACGGATTTTTGTGGTTTGGATCGTTTTGAGAAATTATAAACCGTTGGAAGGTTTAGATTTGGCTTATGCTTATGATTGAACATAAATGACGTGAAATAATAACAGTATTTAAATGCATACACATTATTACGTAATCGAATCGAAATAAGTTTTACATGTATTGTTGTTGTTATTGATTTAGATGACTAACAATGTGTTGCAATGTTAGTGAATTGTTGTCTGTATATAAACAATTGTGTGGTGCGATGAGTGAACGACATTCACACGCATTACATAGCATTAACTCATTGAAAGCGATTT
>JAQGAW010000520.1:0-28161 GCA_034698025.1 Phthiracarus crinitus
GGTTCGCTTCGATTCGATTCACTCAGAATCTGCACAAGAACTTGAACGGCACCATTGCTAGCGATAGTTACGCACGAATCTGGTGATAATTGAGTGGTTTTATATAATGACTCCAATTCGTTAGAAAGTGGTAATAAATATTTGTATGTGAGAAGCTTTTGTAGCGCACATTCAGTTCTGTTTCCTAAACGCATGTCTTCACACGCATTGCTTGCACTTTCTATAATCTTTTTGCAAACACTCTCTATCTGTTTGTTTGAATTGTGGATCATTTTTCGCGTGTTATATCCTCTCCACAAAGCCTTTTGTGAATAAAGATATAATAAGCGTTTGTAATAATTTTACCGTAAGATTATTAATAATATTATATATATTACCTGTAAAGTTACCGCTGCTTTATAACGAATAAATATAATAGCGGTTTGTTGTAAATGAACAAATTTTTGCTTTTCTATCTGAAGATCTGCTTTGAATCGACGATTTATAGCATATAAATCTCTAAATTTTTTCTCATTAAACTTGAGCCGCATATTTATACGAACAGAATTCTGAGTCGATTCTATTGATTCAATTGGAGACAATGGTATATAATCATTTCGATTACCCATAAATATAGTAATGAACCGCATTAACGAACGCTAATGCTGTAAATCCTGCGTTCATATGTTATGCGTTTTTAGTAATATATAGTCTAATTGGTTTTTTTGTTTTATAAATATAAACGTAACAAACTTATATTTATATAACGTTAGTTAAACTGCTCGAGAATTAAATATTGATTCATAAAATCATAATAATAGAGTTTATCAATCTATGATTATGTTTAAAAACTCAAATATTAGTATGTATTTACATGTTTGAATGATATGCGATAAGTGTGAATCATAAGTTATGCCAAACAATTAACGTTACAACAACATTGACAGAGAGCTCACTTCAATACACATTCAATTTTTAGCTTATGTGTACTTAAAATGTGTAACTGACACACTCATTACCGGTACAAATCTAAAATCTTGATTTTTGTTTAAAAAAAGTGAGCTTAAACATTGTTTTTCCAGTAAATAATTACATAATTAATGCCGAGTAATATATAGGAGAAAAATATAAAAATTAGTAAATTTCTGGATTACAAAACTTATAAATAGAGCTTCAAAATTATAGCATTTATTCTATATAAAATTAGCGCTATAAATTGCTTTAAAAATTTAACAAAATAGCATTAAAGATAGCATATATTTTATAAGACATTCCATATAAATCAACGAATAACCAACAATTAGAAAATAAATTTAAAATTTTGTATAATAAATTTTTTGTTTATAAAATTTTCTCCAAATTTTTTAAACGAAATTTAATGGGGTCCGATAAAATCATCGGATTTAAACGACAATTTTTAAATTTTTTTGAAAATTGCATATAAACTAGCAAATTAGCATTTATAGCGATAATCATTAAAAATAGCAAAAATAGCAATAATAAATGGAGTTTAAACGACTCCTTTTCATGTGATTCGTGTGCATACAAAACTACAGAGTTGTATCTTATGAAATAAAAAAGTAGCAAATACTATTAATTTGAAGCTCTACTTATAAAAGTAAATGAAAATACAATAAGAAAATAGAAACACTTAACTCGTTAATGAAAAACAATAAAAGTTTAAAAGTTAAATTTAAAATTTTAGAATAAGTTTAAAAGCTTTTTATTTAAAGAGTTTATTGTTTTAGATTTCAATTGACAAAACCAATAAAATAATAATAAATGAATTTGAACTGTGATCGCGATATAATTTATTTAAACGCATAAATACGAATAAAATAACATAAAAAAATTTACACTCTATTTCAATATACAGAAAACTTACGAACAGCAATACAATAATATCTATAAATAATTAAATGCATGCATAAGTTATTTATTCAAAAATAGTCCAAAACTACAATTGATATCGAAATGCGAATAATTTAATAGATGATTCTTAAGCTCATTATTTTGCGAATTATTTACAGATCGAATCAGTTTATTAAACGTAAACGTTTTGCTCAAAACGTTAGCATTCGGAGAACGAAACAGAGCATTATTCAAATGATGAATTGCCATCAAATATAATAGTGGACTACATTTCGGTGTAACCATTTCGCATAAAAGCGCTTTTAAATAGATCTCCAAAGTCTCGTAATCGTCTTCTATTGGAAACAGAAAATTATTGATCGAAATCAATATTTCGTTGAAGTCATTGTTCAATATTCGCATTGCAGTTGAGTTGTCTGAATATAATTTAATTCGAAACATTTTCGTACACTTTCTTTGAATAAATACCAGCAAATAATTTGCGAATAGTTTATTCGCGTACGAAACTGATTCGTATTGAGAGATAAACTGCGAGAAAAAATTTCCGATTGACGCGAAATATGGAATTTGATCGTTAAATTCGCAATTAATTCCAATTTTTAATAACTTAATTAATAGCTCTGTCAATAATGTTTGCGCCGAGAGATCGAAATATATCTGATTTGGTAGCAAAAACACGCTCGAAATCAGGCAAAACACTGTGGACGTAGAATTAACGATTTGCGAGAAATAATTTTGATGATACGTAATAATCAGATTAATAAAATAAAGACAATTAAGTATGTCGTCGTTCGAAAATTGCTCAGTTTTTAACGATTTGATTAATGGATCAAATAACCAATAAGAGGAATCGAAAAACGAATATTTTAAATATGATGCTTTAATTTGGTCGAAGCTTTTGGGCATAACATCACAATTTAAAATACGAGAACAGTTATCATTGAGTGAAATTGAAGACAACCGATCACTTAATTGCTGGCAATGCAGTGAGTTATTAAAAATAACTCTATTAACTAAGTTTATCTTCTGTTCTTCGTTTTTAACGAAACTAACCATTAATATTGATAAGTTAAGGTAACAATAAAGTTCAGTAAAGTCGGATTCGGTTTTGGCCATCGAAGCAGACAACAAACAAAGTTCGATCAATAGATTTAATTCGTACAAATCAAATACATTTAACTTAATTGCGCGAATATTTTTAATTATTTGGTTGATATACTGGCGAATGTGTTCGTTTCTGATTAGATTAATGGTTAGAGTTTCGTTGGAAAATGTGGATAAAACGCGAACAATTGCGTAGAGAAGACAAACCGATGATTTGTCATTTAATATCACTATTGTTTGAAGTTTTCGATAATAAATCGAACCAAAAGATGGTAAGTTTTGTGAATCTCTGATATTTCCTTGCGTTTGAATATTCATGTGAATTAAGTTTGAATTCTCGATTTGCAGATCAACTAATTTATTCAAAATAATCGGATTGTTAATCACATGACTGATCACATTATCGATGAGAAGATTCGCGTCAATATTTGTAACCAAAATAAATTCAATCGCGGAAAGTATGGCTACATTTGCGTCAAAATTCGGTATTATTTCCACATTTTTAATGAATGATAACCACTTAAAGAGTGTGACGCAAACTAATTCATTAAAACCAGAAAAGCTTGGATTTGCAATAACAACGTATTTGATGGCAGCTAATAGTGTGGACGCGTAATGCCAGTCAAACGAATTCGTGTGCGATATTGGATTAAGTGTTTGGCAAAATTGTAACTGTTTGATGATTATTGGATACAAATCTAGAAAGTCGGACACAACAACGTTTTGCGATATGATTGTGAACCAAACGCGCAACGCTTCGATCGACAGTTCAAGTATTTCCGATGAATTATTACAATTTTCCGGATTTAGCGTTAAATATACTTTTAATGAGTCGATTAATGATGGAAAATCGAAAAGTAATTTAATACACGCCTCAGAGTTTCCATTAATAAGTAAACGAATTAATTTTAGTGCTCTTATGTTCGCTCTGTTCAGAGAATTGAGTGAAAAGTTTATAGATATCGGCAAATAATTTTTAATTATCACTTCTAAAAGTCGTGAACAATTGACAATTGATTTTCTCGCGTCACTCGAATGTCTAGCAATGCGAATCAATATTTCTAATAATTTGTTCGCGTATTTCAGTTCTAATTGTGTTTTATTCGAATTTAACAAAAACCTAATTCTCTGCAATAAATTGGTTCGATTCACTAAACACTCGATAATATCCAATTGACAAAACTGTTGATCACTCAATTCATCAATTTTGATATTCGAGTCATAATGTGGATGCAGATCGTTATCGGACAGCTTATCGTTGAGTAAAAGAAATGCTCGATCAAGATATGCCTCATCGACAACAGTGTTGCATACAATCGAATTTAAACCAATGATCGCTGCTTTCCATATCGTTTCTGAATTATCGTCTAAACATAAACGTATTTGTAATACTACTGAAGAGTTTTCGAGTAATTGATTGATAATGTTTTCATTAAAACAACAATCATATAATCCTTTATATGATCTTTCAAATATTTTTGCCAATATTTGAATAGCGATTATCTTTTGAGACGAAAAACTGCTTTGAAGAAGTGTCAGCAATTCTTGTATACAATAGCCAGCATTAGCTGGTTCTTCTGAGTGATGATGCAAGCCTTGGTGTACCGCTATTTCTTCGTTATTATAAATAAGCAAACCGTCAAAATTAAATCTAGCGGTGTATGAAGTAATAGCGTCGGGTATACGTGTTTGAACATCAGGCAAGTCTGCAGTCCACGCCAACTTTTCCTTCTCAATCACATCCATATTAAGCCATTTGTTTTTCTTAATTTCAGTTTCACTCACTGGTAATGAGATCTTTAATTGTTTGTCGTTACCATTATTTGTATGATTTAATTTAGCTTTAGTACTGTTGACATCACGATTAGAGTTATCACTATTTTTCACACGTGTTTTATTCATAATAAATTCAACCAAATTTGGACCCAATTTATTTGTGAGTTCGCGACGCATTTCGTAAATTTCATCGGCGCTAAGATTGCTCAGTAATTCCTCATTTTCTTTTCTAATCGACGTAATCTGGTTTTGCCAATCTTGTACACCCAAACCACTTCCGACGACAACACTCGCGCCAACATTACTGTTCTCAAACTGGTTTCCATGTTTCGCATTATTACCTCGAAATTGTTGCGCGAATAAACTGTTTGCGCGTTTCGTTTCCGAATTCGTCACATTTATTCGTTTCGGTTTTGGAAAACCTTTGTGTTCGAGTTTGTGCGACAGTTTGTGTCGACCGAACTGAACGTTACTCACATTTTTCTCGACAATATTGCAAACAATCGGCGGAATGTCGTGATTGTCTGCTATTGTTTTATCGCTTGATTTATCCGCATTTGGTTCTTCATTATTAGCTTTATTTTTCAGTTTGTTTTGCGCTAAAAATTCGTTCTGTTGTTTCAGCAAATCATCCTCTGTTTCACCAGTTTTAGGTCTTTTAACGGAATTCATTTTATTTAATAAAAAAAACGTGAATTGAACGCACGAAAACAAAAACACTGCGAATCAACAAAAAACAGTTTTTGTTTAATGTTTAAACAAGAGATGAACAGATGGCAGCATTGCTATTCTTCGCATACAATTTACGGTTTACTTTAAAAGTTTGTACCTTAACTTTTAGTTACGTTTAGCGCTTATGCCCATAATTTATTTCATTTACGTGTTAAAGTATTAATAGTACTGTTCAGTTTTTTATTTTGCCTTTTTCAGACTCTAGTGAAAACTAGTCTTACAAATTGTGGCGAAATAAGACTAAAAGTTAGAAATACATAAAATTAAATGTTGATAAAAATACGTAAAAGTTTTTTTTATTAGCGTTAGCTGATTTTAGCAAAAAAATGAGTGTTTTTCAACGATATTGGAGGGGGTCTATGCATTTGGGGTCCAAACGATCAAATTCAATCAGTTTTTCGTATTTTTATCAATATTTAATTTTATGTTTGTAATTGTTTATTATAACAGTAATTTTACTGTAACATTACACCTTTAAATGTTACCTATTTATTCATAACACACCCAATTTTGATCGCTTTCCTCGTTTCTTGTCTGACTGTGTATCGATTCAATGTAATTAAATAATAATTTATGTTTTAAACAGTAGTTTTTAAATTTATTGAAATCACAAATAATATTATTATCCCATTACTTAAAATACTAATTGTTTTACGGGATAAACATAACGCACCGAATTTTGACTCTAAATATTGAAATTCAAACGTAAATCTCAGGTTTTATCCATAACTATAAAATAGTTTACCTCACGGTAATTAGTAATACAATGTTAATAAGTGTATTAATTAACAAAATAACGCAAATTTATTATATTTACATTTAATTACAAAAAACATGAATATTATTTAACGATAATTCACATTAGTCTCGATCAAAATCGAGATCTTCGTCTTCAACAGTTTCTTCATTACTAACAGAATGCCTTTTGTTTGAATGATAAACTGGTGAAAATAATATATTAGGATTGCGCACGCGTGACAATAAAAGTCTAGGTCCAAGTCTAGTCAAAAGACCGAGTTCTTGCGTTCGCAACGGAGAGATTCTGGCGATTCCGTCAAATTGTGAACGCGTTTCAAAAGTTAAATATGTTAAACTTATGATTAAAAACCATATGTACTTATTGATCATAATTTTTAGTTTGCCTTAATTAAAACTTGTAACCATTTTCAACGAAGTTATATTAAATAGTCTGAAACTGAATCATTAAAAATTCACACAATTTTATAAATATAAATATTAAACATTAATCATAAGTTGAAAATAATAATTAAAACGTCGTAATTAAATGAAAGTTTAAGTTTTATATAATTTTTTAATATGCGTCAAATGATTAAATTGATGCACAGATGGATTTATTTTACGTAAAATAATATTAGTGATCGAAACGGAAAACACTAGAGTTTGAACAAAACCGAATTATTATTCTGAACTAAATTAAAATATATGTTCAGAATTATTTTTCTCCTAACTTTATGCTATTTTTTATTCCTTATTCCGAGAATCCGTTCGTTTTTGATTGTTTACAGTCCGAAAAACTATTGTCTTGAATAATTTCAATAAAAAATATTTATTACCATTAATGTAATAAAATATAAGCCTTAAAAACAATTTTTCAATAAATACAATAATTGTATAATTATGTATACAATAGCCTATAAAAAATTAGAGATTCAAGTTATTCATTGCAAGTTTGATATGAAATAATCGAGAAGTCAAGATTTCGAACATTTATAAAATATTGAATAAACTATAATATATTATAATTTTATAATTATCTATGTTTATTACAGTAGAGATGAGAATTAATTTTTTAAAATAAATATTATTTTACACATACTGTAATTTTAAACATAAGGTTGAATATTTTTTGCAAATTCAATTTCAATTTTTTTAAACTTACCTAAAAAATTTATTTTGACTTATTTTTTTATTCATATAATAGAAGTATATATGAATTAATTTTCGCACTTAAGAGTTTTAAAAAAGTTGAATACACAATGAAAATATAGGCTTAAAAATAGTTGAGTTTGGATAAACTTTTAAATTTTGTATGGGAAAGAGTGGAATAGGAATTTGTTTTAAATGTTATTGGTTGGAGTTATCAAAATTTTATTGGAATTGGTTTGGAGTTAGAGTTAGAGTTAGAGTTAGGATGTAAATGTTTATTATTGAATGGAAATTTTAATTTCCATTAAAATCTTTTCGTAATAATAAACATTACAATGATTTATAATTTATAACAAATAATTTTTTATTTTAGAGAGAATATTGTCGTACATTTTAAAACTGTAACAAATTTAAAATACTTTGCTGTCTAATTCAGTAAAATTATTGATAAAAAGTTATTAAAATTAATACCGTAAATAAAGATACAATGTAAATGTTATTAGAAAATAAAATAAAATTATTGTTGGAATGGAGTTAATTGAATGATTTATTGAAATTGTTTGGAGTTGGAGTATTTTTTCAATTCAATTTCTAACTCTAACTCACATAACTAACATATTGTACAATTATTATAGCTCTCAATTCTCTCAATTTTTCGAAAAACTCGATCTTTCAAAATATAAGACCTTTAAACACGCAACACAACGCATTTTATGCTAAATCAACTAGAATTTGGATAAAAGATAAGTTTAGCCAAACTAAATATTATAAGCATCAAAAGGTAATTGCTGTGATGGCAAGAAAAAGCATTAAATCGTTGCAACCAATTGATTACACAATTGATTCTCATGTGACGCCGATAAACTTGAATTGCAAACTCGTTGGGATACGCTTTGCATGTTTTTGCCCTCTATTTGCGCTCATTATGCTGTATTTTGTATCGTGGTTTTTGGCAGCTCAACAAATGCTTTGCTTTTTAGTAGCTTCTCTTCCATGGTTTCAACTTTAAAGTGATTGCAAAACTATAGAGTCACTGACTGTTTTACTACGGTTTGTATTTTAATTTCTGAGACAATCAAATACATAATTTTAGAATTAAACCAATGTGTTGGCTGTAACTGCGTTTCACTATTCAATGGCCTGAGAAATTAGATAGCTTTCTAGTAATTAAGTGATCGTATGTATTCTGGAAATGAAAACTAATGAACTGATGCGAAATAAAAAGATAAGCAGCAAAAATAACTAAAGAGTGGCTTTTAAAAGTGGCGTATTAACTATTATAAGGATTTCTAATAATGATTACGATCACTTCTTTTGAAAAATAACGCATTGCATGTCAGCGGATCCACAAACATGTTATACGAGATATTACTATTTCTATTATCTGTTTATAAACTTTATTCGTTGTTCTCACGGTGATTCGAGTGATTCAATTGTAATGGTAGTAATCCATAATTTAGTGAGACAGAGATTCGAACCAACTCACCCATCATTTTGATATTCGCTAATATTCAACGAATAAAAATTTTATATTTTTGCAAACTCTTTTTTAAAACTGATTTTATTTTTAAAAATTTTCTGTCAAATAACGTCACTTACTTTAAAATCGGGAATAATTTTTAGGATTTTCTTCAAAATAATGTAACTCTCGTAATAATTTTACGAAACGAAAACTTAGTAAAAAATACTTTAAGATGAGTGAACGAATTATAGAGAAGAGTAAACCATAATAAATTGAATGAACTGTCAACAAAAAAGGAGAACACGAGCTTTGAATGCACCTGGAGTTTACCTGCTTTTCACCAAAATTACAATTCAATAGTGGGATACGACTCGAAAACTGTAAAATTTAAATCTCTCCTGAAAAAACGGTATGCCTAACAAACAGCGTAAAAGTGCAGTTCACCTGATAAAAGCTTTCTCCTAAATATTTTGGACCCACATTTTTAACAAAAAACTTGACATTTTTGTAGTCGATTATTGTTAGCTCGCATATGGAACCGTTTCGAACGTCCCCTCGAGTGTGTCCCCCAATGCAGGTTTGCACCATTGCAGACATAGTGCCACTCACTCTCCACTCTCGTTCTCATTCTCACTCTCCACTCTCCACTCTGGTTGTTCATCCCCCGCCTCGCATGTGAGATCATGCACGCACAGAGCACGTCATGGGAACGTGCATTGAAATAGATTCCCATCGCAAGGAAATTCTAGCAGCGTGTGTATCGCGTAAAGTGTACTTTATTTTCGCAATTTGCTGGCAGACCCGTTGCTTTTCGTGTGTCTGACTCAAGGCGTTTGGAATACAAGTTGGAAACAGTGGACAAAAATTGCACAAAAAAACTATATTCAAGCCTTGAGGGTATTCTAAGCTCGTTTTTTTCACTGTGTTTTATTCAATATTCCTTTAAGTAATTCAATAGAAAAAGAAAAGTTTTCGATTTTATTTTGAAAGTAAAAGAAAAAGCGAAAGCGTACAACTTTTTTATGCGTTCACAATAGTGGATACAATTTAGTGATAGCAAAACATTTTTTCTATAACAAAAAAGTAATGACAATTATTATGTAATGATGTGTATGGGCAAAAAATGTGCCAAATTGTGTGCCATGTGTGCACTCAACTGTGTCAGCATATCACACAACTGTCAATACAACGATTATTGTGAATATACAGTTCGTTCAAAACTGAAAACTTGATTGCTTATAGAAGAGCTCTTTGACATTAAGTGGGGATTTAAATACATGTACATTTGATAAAACCACTATAATTCACTACACTAGTCAAACAAATAAATAATAGCTAAAAAATTCAATGCTAGTGTGAAATAGTTTCTTTGTTTATATGCGTTTCTATGCACAGTCGCGTTAAAGCACTGAAACTCATAGTTTAGTGGTAAAAACATAGAAGTATTAAGATTTTATCTTTATTAAGGATTTTGCGTTTATTCTTTTTTAGATTAATGTTTTTATTTAAGATTTTTGTCTGTTTGAAAAAACTTTAAAATAAATGAGTTTCGATAACTAATCCCTCATTACTTGTTTTAAAATAATTTTTCTCATATATTTTTTTGCTTACGAATTTGAGAATTTGCCGAAATTGAATATTTTTTACATTTTCGAATGAGTATAATAGTTTAAGAATTCAAAACCCAATGTTATATTATTATTTTGAAATAAATCTGTTATATAATATATTTTGATATGTGTTTAACAAAGAGCTCTTTGGAACTTAATATTTAATAATTATTTCAGTAATAATGACTGATATTTAAGGTTATTTTGTCAAACAAAGTGGACTACTAAACACTCAATTAATAATATTGCCTATAATCTCATGCTGAGCCTACTCTAGTTTGCTCTCGAGGCTCACCATTAAGCTTCAAAGTTATGAGAATAGGTTCTGGCTGTTAACTTAGTAATTAAATTTTTTTCGCACCACATATATGTGTAGGTTAAGTAAAAATGAGTCAATTTTAGTTGTAAATTTTACTGCAGACTAGATTATTTTATTTATAATTATATTATTTAAATTTTTATAAAATTAATTAAATATAAAATATTTTACAATAAAAATGAGATTATACAAAATTACTGTTTTATCATTGATAAACACTATCAAAATATTATATTTAGTAAAATGGAGCTTTGAATAAAATTTATCGAGAGATCATTTAATAGATATAAATTTAAGCCGTAATACCTATAATAATTATTTAAAAAGGAGAGAAAAAATTGGAGATCGATTTGTAGTGAATTATCTATAAATAGTTATAAAAATAGATCTAATAAGCCAATTCTGCACCCCATGGACGGTAATGCTTCACTGATCCACTTTGTTGATTAGATATACCACTGTTAACACCGGGTATGCCAGACGTGGCGTATCCGCTAAAGTATGGATTCGGGATATTATTGACGTTAGAAGAGGTGACCATTTGGGACATCGATGTGGTACTGGTTGATGGGTAACAGCCCAATGGCATCGATGATGATATCGGTGGTGGAGATCCAGTCGATTTAGGAATGACACTCGAATGGACCATCATTTGTGGGCCACTAATTGAAAGTGCGTTCGAGGAATCAGCTATAGATTGATGATGAAAGTGGTGATTGCTATGACTGCTATGACTTCCGTTAGGAGTGTAATGACTTGAGACCGCTGTGGTTCCATGTAATGGAATCGAATCGGTGGACAACGATGTATGAGTTGAAGGATGAGTATGTGAATGTGTATGTGAATGCGATGGTTGAGTATGTGAATGCGTATGTGTATGTGAGGCTGCGATCTGTGGAATCGGTGGTGCAAACTGAGGTGTAGTGAACGCGCTTGGATTCCATCCGGAATGAGCTGCCGATGCTTTAAGTGCTAACTCTCTCTGCGCTGAATAGCACTGCAAATGACTCATTAGTCGCAATCTTAGCGGATCTTGCAAATCCATTCCTTCGATGGCTACCATATATCGCGCCACTTCCGAAGCACATTCACGGAAACCGATGCTGTGATAATCAGTGGCAAACTTGTGCGGATCGAACGAGAATGCGTCAAACCCTGAATAATAAATGGTATGCTTTACTATGTTTTGCTTTTTATTTCTCATATCAATAATGCAATTATTATTATAGTTATTACTGTAATATAGAGAACGCATAGCATTAGAGCTAATATTAGTCGCGTGTTGAGCGCCTGACTAACTTCCTAGACTTTATTTTCCTTTCCCACGGCTAACAATAAAAGAAGTGAAATGGCATCTAATATGTAGAAACGAGTAGACAACTAACTACTGTATGTACTGAATCAGAATCAGATGTACTCTCTATGTTCTGTGTATGAAATGTACAGCTCTTTCCACTCTACTCACGAGTCAGTAGAGTGTAATACTGTAATGCATTTTGCAAGTTAAACAGTTAAAACTGAACGTTAGTTAAACGCATCCTATTTCTATTTTGCTGCTGAGTTTAATAACTCGACTCGTTCTCACCTCTACTGCTATATGGTTTCCTCTTTTATATTTTCATCGAATTAACTTTAACAAGTGGAGTAAATATACATTTATTTTCGCAAACAGAAAGGAAAAGTGTTTAAATAACCACTACAGTACTCACAGTTTTGCATAATTTATTGTAAATACGATTTACTTTTTATTTTTAACAGTTCTCATGAGAAAATGTTGTGATTTTTTAAATTTTCCTGTGTTTAAAGATAATTATGGTAATGATTTGGCCTAAAAATGATTTGTTTGATTGTCAAATATTCTTAAGCTTAATACTGACCCACTCATAATTTCGCGAAATTTTTTACTTGTAAAAATAATGACCGCCTATTTAAATGCTAATTTCAAAAGGAAAATTAAATGTACTAATTCTGTACTTAAGAAACAAAATAAGTTTAAGATAGGAAATCGTTATGTAGTATACATCAGTTTTAAACGCGATAAACTGTGATCGAAGTACAACAAGTGTTACTGTAGTGTATTGCGGCTTTTACTCTTAACTGATTATTCTTAACACATTAACAAACTATTTTCAAACAATAAGGCAATATCTTAACTAAACAATAAAAAAGTTGAAATATTCTAAAATTTTATTTAATAATTTTTCAATATTTTCGGAAACAATAAAAGTGAATGTGCTGTTGTGTGGCGTGACTGACAAACAGGTGTACTCAAAGAAAATGAACTATCAATAAGAATAAGAAAGTAATGGTTATTACGACGGCAGCATTAATCCACCTGTCGGTCCGTTCCGTGTTTGCCGCTATGAGCAAACTTTAAGCGCAAGACAAACCGCAATATGATAATGCAATGCCTCAAACGATCACCAGCTTCAGCCCTCTCTCTCTCTCTCTCTCTCTCTCTCTCTCTCTCTCTCTCTCTCTCTCTCTCTCTCTCCCGAGGTCTACAGTACAGTATAATATTATAAGTCATAGCGTGGGAAAGTTGCTGCCGACTCTTAATACTCAGTACACTCTATTATGCCAATGGAAATGCATCAGAATTGCTTTATAGCTAAATATCACCCGTTTTGCGATACGCTTCTCAAATGTTAAGGAGAAAAGCGATTTCACTTTTTTATATTTGCGTTATCAAATGGAGGCCAATCTTTCAAGTAATAGCACTTTCTTTAGTGTTATCATTTTTCCTTTTTTACTTCCCTAACAATTACTCCAAATTCAATACAATCCAATCAAGTTTTCTCTCCGCTAACTATATCTTACATAAGTATTTAAAGTATTCATGCTCTCATAAAGTTTATAAACACATACAGCACTGACACCCACACAAAAACACATATTTTGCTTACGATCCCATTAGACGTGGCAAAAGAAAATAATGATTAACAATGCAATGCAGAATATCATTGTAGGAGAGTGTGTATTAACGTTGCAATCTTCTCGCTATTGCTTTAAGAAGTAGTTATGCGGCACTTCATCGCAAGCAAACAATCATTCTCATTGAGAGTTACTTTTTTTCCATTAACTTGAATTTTATTCATGACTGCTCTTAAGGTGTTCTCAGTAAATCAAGTGATACTTTACTATAAATCTCGCAAATAATGATCCGAACTATATTTTTCGAGATCATAATAGTAGGAAATGAGTTTTAAATGGAATGATGAGCTAAAATGATATTTAAATGAAATTTTCTTTATGGAAACCATTTGTGAGTAAATTATGCAAAAATAAGTTAGAGTTTACTTCGTTTAACAAGTTTGTGAAATTGTTTTTATGAATGGAAGTAAATTATATAAAAATTTCTTAAGAACACATGCACTTTTGAAACTCTTATTTATTATTTCGATTATATAAACATATAATAATAAATGGCATATCCAGTTACAAATTTAAAAAATTTAAATATTTAATTAAAAAATAAAAAACAATTTGAAAACTCATGAAAATTTAAATATATTCAAGAATTATTACGCTTAAAGCTTAGCAAAGCTAATTTTTTTCTATTTCTAAAACTCTAAACTCAAAGGTTTTGTTCAAACTTAATAAAGATTTTCCGTTTTAAATGCAATTTAAAATAAATCATGCAAACTGTTTATATTTAACAATTTTACAATTATATATATACAAATAAATAAAATCTAAAGCAGAAAATATATAATTAGATTCTATTTTGAAAATATGTGCGAAACTTTTGATATCAACAAATAAATATATCGATTATATAAATGAATGATATAACCAAATAAAATTAAATGTAGACTAACATTATTTAAAACTCGAATTCAAAATTTAAGTATATTTAGAACTATAAGATCGCAGAAACTTTGCTAACAAACTAATCAAAGACAAAAAAACATTCTTTTCTTTTGGGTGTCTTTGTTAAACAGAGATGTTTGCATTATAAAACATGTTTATGTTTTGGCAAATTTTTATAAAATATATTACCCGTTCCATTATCTTTAGTATTAGACACGCTTAGAACCGTAATGAAAAGATATGGTTCGCTGTTATGTACCTTTTAGTAAACTATTTGCTACTTGTGTTATGTCAACTGCAATCATTCTAACTCTGGATTTTAGGCAAAATAACGTTCAAACAACGCTTATATAAATAGATAGAATTCAAGAGTCAGTGACATTAACCGAATATAATTTACCGTCATTTGTAATAAAGAGATTGTTGGCCTGTCTTAAGCCAACACACATTCTAACGTCGAAATAAGATTTGAATGTTTTATTTTATTTATTTAGTTTAATTTGTTTTGCTTAGAATTTCTTAATAAAGTTTAAATCTAATAAAATTTGTTTTTTACTAAAGTTGAACGCAAACAGATATATTCGACATTGTTTTGCCATTTAATGGTAAAGTCTTAATATTCTTAATATAACTCTTCTAAATCGAAAACAAGCAAAACGGAAATCTTTACAAGCTTTGAAAACAGTTATTTGCATACTTTAATAAATAACCGCACAATAAGATTAACTATAAACTATTAATTAGGATTGAGTTACTTTTAAAAGATAGGAACCAAAAAATTTGATAGAAAAAACTAATTAATTTAAGTTACAGCTAACGTGCGCTTTTACTGTAGCCTCGAATTGCATGTAAGCTTATAGTAATACAATCGACAAATTCATTGAATTGAATAAAATTGCGAAACCCATTGTGAAACGCATCTCAATAAAAAATTGAAATTGTGTGCTGAGAAAAAATGATGTGATATTGTAATTAGGTTTACCTTTAGCGTGAAGCGAACGCAAGTGATCCACAGTCATCTGAAGTATTTCTGCTTTTTCTAACTTTGCTGAGCCCTGTTTCTCAAACGCTGCCGGAACTAGACGTCGCAATTCTAGCAGAGAGTTGTTAATTCTATCTCTTCGTCGCTTTTCTATCATCTATACGTGTGACGAAAACAAATTAGATGAGTATAACCAAAAAATCAATATGTGATTCGATTGAATTTTTTTATTGCAAATGATATTTGTTATATTTTACGAGTTCAATGCATCTAAAACTTTACTTTTATATTGAATCGTAAATTTATATAACAAATTTTTGCGGAATACTAAGAAATTTAATAAATCTTTAAAAAAACGTTAATATACTCACTCCGCGGCGTTTTTTACGATTTAAAAGGTGACATGTATTGCCATCAGCATTATTACCGGGCATTTGTGCGCTAATAGTAATAAATAATAATAATAGAAATGATTAGTGTGTGATGCAAATTGAATCATAAATTTAAAGGTACGCATCATCGCATCAAACAGATTTACGGAGCAATTCGTTTAATATTAATTAACAGATATTAAAGGTTTTGCAACAGTATCTCACTTGTTAGCGATAGCTGTTGAAGTGGTATCATAAGATGGTTTCCACATTTATTAAGATTTGCACGTGTAGTGACCAAATGCAGTGACATAACGCACATCACATGCATCAACACAAGAACATCACACCAATTCTATGGACAGCAGATATTCTCGATTTGCACACTTCCTAATGACACGTGCAAACTGTGCAAAACTAGTCTGACACACACTCACACATACAGTACAGCACACATACACTTAAAATCGAAAACTAAACTGATATGTTTTATTTACCTCTTGGAGCTGTTGATGTCGTCGGCGGAGAATACATCGTCACAATCGGACGAATCGACATCACTAATATTTCGTTTCATATTAGAATTAACAATAGTGATAGCACTTGCAGTAGCGGTAGTGTTAGCAATGTTTAAAGGATACATTGGTTGCTGGAAATGAGTTGGACAAGCGTTGGTACACACGTTTAAAACACGGCAACGCAATGGGACGGACGGTCGTGCATACGTTCAAACACGCGTACGGAAGTTTGCTAATGTGTTGGCGGTAGTGGTGCTGCGTTTGCATCATGAGAGAGGGGAAACCAAAGCCAATATCGCTGATCTCTTGCTGGGGAACTCTGATGAGGGACGGCCTTGCGTTTGGACCAATCGGAGGTTTGGGACCATTTTTCCCACGATGCAAAAAATGTGCAGTTGTGAGCGTGAGAACGCACCTCCCACTACCAAATCTTTACTTTTATGCTTAAGTATAATACTTTTTAAGTACTGTAGAAGCGTAGCTCACAGTAATTTTACAGCAATTTTGCATTGAGTTACGAACTTTGCCGATAAACTTTCAACTCAAAAACGAGTTTTGAAACTTTTCCGAAATAAGTTTCGAAACCCATGCACATTCACTTTCTAGAACGCACAGCACATGCTTGACATGCTTAAGATTTTGTTATTTGTTTTTTGTTTGAGCTTTTTTCATATATTTCAGTTGTGATTTATTGAATAACAAACGATGTGAATGTGATTTCGATGTGTAAGGATTCAGGAAAACACGGCACACATACCAAAAATCTGGTTACAGCGCAAACTTTATTGCATAATACTTGTGCATTACTGCGTGTATTACAGCATTTGATATGCTCATTGCTCATTGTAAGCAATGAGTGAGACAATTTTAGCTCAACAACTATGTTCGTGTGTAATGGGTTTTGGTGGGGTTTGATAGGGTTTGGCGGGGTTTAATGGGGATTGGTGGGGATTGATGGGGTTTGATAGGGTTTGGCGGGGTTTAATGGGGATTGGTGGGGATTGATGGGGTTTGATGGGGTTTGGTGGGGATTGATGTCTGAATATTTTGAGAAACTCTTTTTAAACTGACATTAAGGAACATATCGGAGGTATACTTGTGCTAAGATATGCATTGATAGTAATCGAATTTTGATAATAACCGAATTGACATTATTTGAATATTTTACCATTGATTTTACATATATGTTATTTATGTGCAATCAGTTTCAGTGATTATAACCTAAATTTAACATTAAGTGAGTTGACATTATACAGGTTAGACTGTACTCTTCGTTTCTTGTGACACTTGATTTATAGTATTAACGAATACCAATTTTTGTTCATATATGCAAGTATTCTCTTCGGTGTAGTTAACTAATCCTTAATTTAATATATATAAGTGTAATTAAATTAAAAACTAATTTAACAAAATTTTACTAACAGTAAAGAGAAGGTGAGATCATAGACACAAACAAAGTGATGTTCGAATCACTACAGTATTGATGTTCAAGTGTTTAGTATTTGATGCTTAAAACCCTTTGAATTTAAGTCTATAAAAAGAAATATCGCAATTCAAATATTTTACTAAAGTAACACAGTATTACGTAATGAATATCTAAAAATTGCATTTTGCATAAAATTAAGCAGAAATGTCGATAGAAAATAGTATTTGAGTTAATTAAACTTTTTTTGCTCGTAATTTTACGCCACATTTTATAAATTCTTTTTAAAAACAAATAAAAATAAGTAATAAATTCATTGCAGTCATTTTAGCTTAAAGCAATAAACTCTTATCTATTCATTAAAAAGTAGTAAAAAACATATAAAAATTTGAATATAGGTCTATCATTAAATTAGTTCTCAAATTTAATTATGCATCACATCTAGTATTGATTATTAAGTTAAGCATTAGTGAATCGAAATGAAGCGCAATGCACGAGATTTACGAAACACAAAGTGGTTTATTTAATAAATAAACTCTCATGAGATCTGATGATAAAGTTGATGCAAAATAGAGCTAATATTGTCTCATTGATTGATCACAACCAGGAGATCAAGTGCTGTAATACATGTGTATTATGCAAGTTTGCGCAACAATCAGAATATTAGGACGTGTCTTGCTTTCGAAACTCAAACGCATCAAAAAATTACACACACATCAACATCGCATCTCAGGGCGATTATGTTACACACATTATTAGTGTGTGCACACATCGACAGCTATTCTCGTGGGAAAGCGATACACTCACTACACTAATGCTTAGTACACACTAAAAACAAGTGCGCGAACAACACTCCGAACACCAGAAAAATTGAAAACTTAGCAAACTTTGTGTTTAAAAGTTTGTCAAAACTGATTGTTATAAATTCGGTTTTACGTACAGTTTTAGGTGAGTGATTGGCTGTAATCAAATTGAGTTCTATGTTATGAGTGAGTTAACGAAGTTAGTATAACATGTGTTTTGGTATCAATCTTAGTAACGAATGTATTTTTGAAATTTGCCAATTATTAGCCCATTGTATAGCTGTTACATCCATCAAGTGTTTCAAGATTTTCGCGCAATCCATTCAATAATACGTCGTAAGTTTTTCCAACGCATTACACTTATTGCATCAATAGTGTCAAAACATTACAATACAATCAGTTTTTATATTCAAAGTCGACGCCCTGTGCGCGTATTATTTGCATTGAAAAGCGGTCACACATCTCTTTATTAACTGACGAGTGAATAATAGACTATTTGTACTGAAATCTAGTAAAAACTCTATTTTTAATATTTTAAAATACTGTACTATATATACCGTTATGTTTATTCAAAAATATTTTATTAATCTTCTGTACGTTATAAAATCAAATTTAATAAAATATCATAACATTTTCGAGTGCTTATAGTGAAATAAACAGTAATTTATTTTAAAAGTAGCTTCAATTTATTTCAAAACCGATATTCATTATTACTGTAATTAAAGCGAAAAAATAATTATTATTAACTATACCAACGAATTGCCAACAAATTGAATTAAAACTATTTTATCGTATAATGTAATAACTAGAGTTTTAAACGTGCCCCCATTTAAATGTTTTCGGGTCGGTCCGGGTTCGGGTCGCATATGTGCCTTTCAATTTTATTTTACTTTTATGGATTATTACTCTTTTATATAAATTTGGAATTGACAATCTTATAAATTTATACTTTTAAAGCATTTATCTTTAAACTAGAATATTGATAAAGAGTGGTCTCTAATAGTTTAATGCAAACTTATGGAACAATTATAAATTATGTACTAGTCTTTAATTCAATACTGGGCAAGATATCAAATTCCTTCAGTAGCATAAAGACTGCGGACAGATAAAAATGGTCAAATCCATAAGATGTACTTCTCTATGAGAACGTCAGCTAAAAAATTTATCTACTATTGTAATTTTAAAAATAGAAAACCAAAAACTGATAAATACTGTATACAGTATAATGTCATATATTTTATCATACAATCATTCTTTAATGTAAAAATAAATCATAGTGAATATGATTAGAGCAGTGTCTCAATTTAATAAACTAATTTAATAACGTATTACAGAATAGTAAATCAATTTGATTTAAATTCTTGTTTTGGGACGCATTACTTGCTTAAACTAGTAATAGACAGTTAGTATAATAATAACTGGAATGAGGGAATGGGAGTGAAAACGGAGTGTGTGTTTGAGGGAGAAAGTAAAGTGAGTGTTAGAGGATAGACCATAACAATAATGTTTGAGTGCAGAACAACAATGCAAACATAGAAACAGCAAAATACGGTAAAGAAAAATATTTTTGTGGCAAAAGTTTGAAAGTAATATAAATATTCGGTTTGTGCTCTCATTCTCTCGTTTCGCCCACTCATTAGTCGCACAATAGGCAAACGAGCGATAAGAGACTCATTTTGCGTCGAAAATGTTCGTAGCGATGTATAAATTGCCGTTTTATGAATTAAACGCAAATAAAAATATTTTCCGCGAATAAATATTATCGAATAGAGAATAATTTTAAGTAAAAGAAAAACGAACCGAATATACACAAACATAGAAACATATATATCATTGATTGAAAATCTGTTTCTCCACACCAGTCGTTAAACAAATGTTACGAAAAAAAAGTTTTTATCACATGATTGCACTTTTTAATAAACAATAAAATATTATTTGAAGCAAGAATTCAAAAAATACATATATATCACAACAGATGTTAAAAAATATTTATTTTTGTCACAATTGTATTGCTATTCATACTTTTTGTTCGTAAAATAGTACTCTAAATATAACAGTATTTATGTCAAAAATTTATTTATGCAGTTTTGATTCCGGTCACGGATGTGATCCAAGCGAGAGCATGTCTAACATCTCCAAATACGGAAGGCTTACCAACAGCGCAACCTTCAGCCGATCCCCAAGACATTACACCCACTAAATACATGCGGCCATCTTTATGTAACATTAGCGGTCCTCCTCCGTCACCCTTTTATTCAATTATACTGTTTTGAACAGATCATTACTATTGACATACTATTTTTTACGTACAGTACACGTATCCTTATTATCAGCGCCCGCACAAACCATTGAGTTTGTGACCGCGTTATTATACGTTGAAGTGCAAGAACGCCTATCAACAAACTGTAATACAACTTTTCGCAAAACAGGAGATCCAGGACTGTCTAGAAATGTTTGAACGCGAGTTATTTACAAGAAAATGTTAATTTTCTAAGAACTATTTCTAACTTGTAGAAGTACGACCCCATCCCGCGGAGATAACGGCACTGCCGACTATAAAAGGTGTGTCAGTTCTTGGCATACAAATTGGTCGATGTATTGATAGAAATCCCTCAGAACTGGGACTTAATTCTATTATCGCAAAGTCGTAATCCATTGGTGTATTAACAGCAAACTGCGGGTGAAATAGGATTTGTTTTGCTGAATAAACTCGTTTCGGTGATTCGGGTTTTGTAACGTCATGTGCGCCAACGATTATTTTAAAACTTGATAAAGTACTCTGAGATGTAAGCGGTTTAAGCTTTCTCGCCGCTGTTAGCACTAAATTCGACGCTATAAGAGAACCGCTACCGATTAATTGGCCATTGTTTGCAATTACAACCTTAACAATCAACAAATACATGAATGCAGACAATAAGAATCCACATGAATACAGTAATACTTACAGTCCATGGAAATTCTTGAGGCGCTGTCTATATAAAAGAAATATGTTCAATACATTTAACGAAAATTCATTAAATCAAACCTCTGTTCCGCCAACTATTCTAAATGATGGCTTAAAGTTTGGTAAACCACAGTTATCGGCATTCGGTCTTATTGGAGAGTCAATTAAATTATTATTAATTGGTGGCATAAAACTTGGTGGCTGACAATAAGTGGAATCACGAGTGTTCTCATCAATCCATCGCAAATATTGGGTTACTCTTGAATATACTCCTGGATAATCTTCTCGTGCACATCCTATTTAAATATCGAATTATACTTACAGAAAAACTTAGTTGATTACAATTTTAATATAAATACCGATTCCCCACGAAACCTATTAAAATGAGAGAACAGGAAATTAATTGATTGAGTTTAATCACTTAATAATGCGATGCATATGAGCGAAGTATTGAAAAAGAATTTCAATTGAAAACTTTCCTAATGATAGCATTTATTGTTTTGTTGCTTCAATTTTCTCACATATGCTTATCGAAAATATAATTATAAATAAAAAATGGCAGGTAATTAATCATTAATTAAATATGTTAATCAATTATAAGCTAAGAATAAAATTTTAATCATTAATCAGATGTTGGTTTCATTTTTCAGCAAAAAATCAGTTAAAAAATATTATGAAGAAAGATTAACGTGAAAAGCATAGATACTTACAACGCCAACAACACTAACACGACCTCCGAAGCGACTCATGAGTGGTCCGCCAGAATCTCCTTGACACGCATCTTGACCTTTGACACCACCAGCGCATATATGGTTATCAGTGACGAGACCACCAAACTTGGTTTCGCATTTAGCGAATGAATACTGAGGCAAATTAATCTGATGGAGACGATCGCTAGTACGTCCTCCTTCATCGAGACGACCCCAACCGGCAACGAACAGCGCTTCGGGTTCACTGAGATCACTGGGAGGCAGACATACTGGAAGAATATTTCTGCTGAATTGTATCGGATATTTAAGTCTAAGCAAAGCTATGTCATTGAATTGTGACACACTATCGTAATCATTGTGTCTGATTATTCTTCCGATTTCGTTCATTGGTGTTTGTTCCAGAAGGCTGTGCTGACCGATACGAACGCGAATCTTCTCTTCAGTTTCATCGATCAGGCAATGCGATGCTGTAAGTATATAACTAAACACAATAATTGTATCAATCAATTATAAATAATTGTCATCATTTATATCTATTTTATTATTAAAGCTAAAATATATATGCTTTAAAATCAAAATCGACAAATTCTACATCTTTTAATAATTAGTTTAAAATTTTAAAAAATACTATATTTACGTATTTGTGGCTTAAATGACTTAAATGTGGCTAATATTCAAATGCAGTACTGTATATGACATAATTGTGTAATTTTACAAAAAAAACAGAAAAAAATGCTATTAAAGAAACTAATATAACCAGAGAAAAGTTATTTATGATATCATCTTAGAAGATAAACTAGAAGAACAGGTGCATTACTGTAGTTGGAGAGCCACACGACAACACACGTGCGTTTTCTCCAACATCTAAGCCGTGGGAAAATGATGCAAAAGGGGAGGAGAAGAATGGATGGGAAAGAAACGCACGCATTGTAAGCCCGTTTCTGGCGTCACTGTACCAAATACTTGTATAACAAAAGCTTACCAAAAACGTGCTCTAAATTAATACTGTGTAACTTAAAATTTTTATGGACAATACCATATCGCCTGAAGGTTAAAGCCTAGAAATTCAGGATAACAACTAACGAGTACGAGACTCAATGCAAACTGTTAACCATTTCTAAAGAAGTTGAATGTTTTCGTTAGCACGCGCTCTATTATCGATACAAATATTTACTTGAGATATTTTTTGACAATTTTCTTATTTGCCTGCTCTTTGGCAACAATAAAGTTATTTATAACTTAAGTTTAAATAAAAGAATAAATATATACAATCTAAATACGTAATTCTATTATTATAAATAGGTTTTACCAAAAAAATCATTAAACTTATATCTAATTTGCATTAAATGTTAATTTAATATAATTAAGCAGTTTTTTAATCACTAGGGTTTCGAAACTCGTTAATAAAGTACTTTAACAAAACTTTATGTTATTTAGAGTACAACACAGTATATGGAGGTATTATTGATATGCAGTACAGTTAATTTAATTAATTAAGCTGATTTTAACCCCCAAAACAACATTAACTGTATAATTATCATTGTTATGCATTTCTTATTATTCAAATGATTTGATAGTATATCACATTTAAAATTACAGAATTTTATTCATTCAATTGAGAATAATCATTAATTAACTGAGTTTTTTCAAACGAATTTATGCATAATTAACAAATTTAATTAAATTGAGAAATAAATAAGAGAAGTCAGATAATAATCACATGGATTATTATTAAAATAAGACAAACTTATTTCTAAACGCTCACTCGTTAGTTCAAAATCAGGATTAATTTTTCAAATTTATAAGTGAATGTCAAAAAATTCTAATTTTCATTATTCTCTGTTTATGACAAAACATTATAATATACTGTATAATAAATCTTTTCAATAATATTATAAATGGTTACAAAGGAGAGAACAAAAAATACCAAATTTTTATTTACTACAACTCATTTTAAAAATAATTTCGATTCTAAAATCCCAGCGATTTGTCTCTGTTTTCTAATCATTAAAAAACGATTTTCAAAACGCTATCAATCACTTAACACACAGCTTAAACTAAAAGACTTTAATAAATAATAAACATACAGATTACTTAGAAGAACACCGCCACAGAAAGGAGAGTTTCGATTTGTCACCACAGACACCATCCATGGATATCTGTGCGGCGGATTCACTTCAGTTCCGCCAACAACTCGAAAGGCGTTGAGGTTTTCAATTCCACACGCTATTATTATTAAAATATTAATGTGCAAAACATTTTTTTATCGCAACAACTATATAATATAATACTACAGTATATAATCAATGATCTAAGTTATGATAATTAATAAAACGTACGACAAGAGTCTGGTGTTAACATTGGCAATCGATCGGGTGCTGCCTCTGGTCTGTCGTGTTCACTAAACGATGCGCGAAATCCAATGCCAGTATTAAAACAATCGCTATTAAATTTAATTAGCATTTCGTTTGCATGCGATACTATCACGTCCGGCGTATTGTTTCCACAAAATCTGGTTTTTGAGTCAAAAATCAATTTTTGGATAATGAAAAATAAATTAATAAGTTTCAGATAGATTTAAGTAATATCTGGAAACAAATAAGTTTCACACTTTTTCATCGCATCGTTATTTTTCAATTTCTTTCGTTAATTTATATGTCATTATCTCTGAAATTTCTGTATTAAATCTTTTTTAAATAAATCAATAACTATTACTAACGCTGATTCACAAACACAAAGAAAAGAAAATTATATTAAGCATATCAAGTACTTAAGTAAAAATATTAAAAATATAAAGTAAAAGCATTTGAATCAATAAATTTTAAGTCATAAACACAATAAAAATCGTTTTTTTAAGTTTATCTATCAAACTATAAAAAAATTATGAATTGAATACTGACATAATGCAGACATAATAAAGTAAAACTAAAACTGCGTCATAAATTAATTTTAAAAAATCTCAAACCTGTGTACATCATCATCGAAATCTCCTGATTTACTTATTAGAAGAAAATTTTGACCACAAATTTTTGAAGAACTTTTAATCTCAAAATTGTGCTCAAAAACTAGTTTAACAAACTTTTCTTCATCAACAACAATACGCCAAACACACACCTCTTCTGGTGGATAATGATTTGGATAATTAGGCGTTTCAATCACTCCTTGCGTGACATTAATAAAATTTTGGGAACATTTGGATTTTAGAATTTCGGCGCGAATTTTAAATCCACGGTCCTCTTCGAACGAATTAGATTTAAAATTTAACTTAATTGAAGCTGATTTTGTGACAATTGTTTTTCCCACGTGTATACCGCAATAACTAAAATATATATTATTTAAACTGATATTTAGTAAATAATAAAAGAAGTATTCATTTACGTCTGTGATTCGTCTTTCGATAAGTTAATAATTAGCCGATCATTAACGCATCCATCGCTCGGCTCAACAGCGAAATATTCAAATGTTAGTAATATTCGTGATGCTAATTGTTGGAGTGTGTCACTCAAGTTCACCTGAAATCAAACGCAAACATTTTATTTAACACTTTAACTTTTCAATGATAAATCGTTTTCACATACAGTTAAATGATATTCAACATCACTGTTTTTTGGATATGTTTTCGGAAATTTAGGACTTTCAATATACTGTACTAAGTTTTGATCGGTTAGATACAGATCGATAACATTTGCAAAACTTTCTGATACATTAGTATTAGAGATATTTAGTGTAGTTTTATTTTCAATTATTTCAGTTATATTACTATCAGTTTCTAAGCGATAAGTGTGTATTAAATTTAATAAAATGAGGCTATAAATGAAATGTTTTTGTATCATTTTATATCAACTTTTCTTGACTAAAATATGTTTAACTTTGGATCAGTTTTGACACATTAATTGAGGAATCAAATACAAAATATATATTGTGTGCCAGAAGTGTAGATATGCAGGTGTAAGTCAAAACACTTGTTAGCATGTTGGATGTGATGCTTAATCATAATTAGTTTTGAACTACACTACAGAGTTACGAATACATATTTATTTACAGTATTGGCAAAGTATTGTTGAACCTTTACAGAAGTTTGATTTTTTAATTAATTTTCAATTTAAAAAGTTACTGCCTCTTCAACTTATGCGGGAATTTTTGCATTATTATTAAAAACTTTTTATGGATAAATACTGATTACTCATACTTTTTTAATTAAACCAAAAAATTGAAAGATTCCTGTTTTAAAATTTTTTAGATTATTTTTAGGAATTAACAATTTTATACTATCTTTAAATCTTTTAAAAAGCTAATCTTTATGTGAATTTCCCAATTCTTTTGCAATTTCATAGGTTTTAAAAAGTTTTGGTTTTTTTCAAAACATTATGTAATCTATATTACAGTAAAATGAAATGAAATAATTTATTGTAATACTGATTGATATTTGTCAAAATCGGTTTTTGACTTAAGAAAAATCTCATGGATTTTAGTTCATATTTTACAATAGTTTAGATTATATCAATTAAGATTTTTTGTTTACAAAACAATATAAATTACAGAATTAACTTTTAAGTCTGAGAAGTAGAAAATTTTAACTTAACAAATCTAAAAATCTGCTGTATTATGCTGTCAGTCACAAGCGTTAATTGCATATTATATTCGTGTTCCGCAAAAAGAATTGTATTTAATGTTCGTAAGCATCGATCAAAAATACAAAAATCTCTGAGTTGTTTTGCTGATAAAATTACTCTGAACTGCGCTTCTTTTTTAAAAAAATAAAGATTTGGTAGTGGGAGGCGCGTTCTCACGCTCATAACTGCACATTTTTTCAAACGTGGGAAAAATGGTCCCAAACCTTCAATTGGTCTATAAAAATCATCCTAAATATCATCAAACATTAATACCTTAGAATGGAATATCTGTGCTTTCTTCTGCTGATGGCTTACGTGTGTCTGCATCACAACCGCCAACACTTCATTCAACTTCCGTAAGCGTGTGGTCGACCGATGCATGGGAGTCACGCTCGCACTGCTCTCTTCATTAAAACCAATCATCAATATTTGGGTAAAATTTTAGAGGATTTCAGAAATTTATAAATGAGCTCAGTTTAATTTCGCAGTTGGCAATCACACACTTATTAATATATACTGCATAATCATAAATTTAATTTTCCGAATAATCAAATTTAATTCTATGTAAGTGTTGTTTGGAACTGTGGAATGACAGACAATAGTTTGACAAATCCTTAATCTCTATTTCTATTCGCGAAAGTGAGCTTAAAAATTTTTAAAAATATGTAAGTAATAATTATCTAATAATTTAAAGTAAACAATTCTATTTTATTTTGCTGTAAAAATATAGCGCATATTTCTTACTATTGTCAATGTTTTTATAAAAATAAAGAATGTTCGAATCACAAACGAAGAAAACAATTTCAACAATATTACGGTTAAAACAATAATTCTATAGTAATCTTATATTATCATCAAAACTAAATATACGTGAATATGATTTGTCTGATTACGATTATACTGTAATAACAGTTTCGATGTGTCAAGTTTTACGAAATTATTACTGTAGATTGATTTTATTTTTAAATTTATATTTAAATTTATTTATAAATTATATTTTATAAGTTATGTTTAACAATCTGATTTATATTTTTAAAAAATAATTAGTAAAATCAGTAAAAAATTTAGTTAGTTTTGTGCATTTATCAAACACGAAGCTTTTGAAGTTAGATATTAGTGATTGAAAATATTCAAAGTTTCAATTCCATTAACGTTCCATTAACGTAAAGTTTTTCAATTCCACTAACGTTCCACTCCACTCCACCTCTCCACTAATAAAACTATAAATTATCCTTCAACGGTA
>JAQGAW010000521.1:0-28156 GCA_034698025.1 Phthiracarus crinitus
TTGCGATCGTTTGAAATAAATAAAATCGTTAGTTATATTTAAAACCGTTTGTTTCGTTAATTAAATTTCGTTTTTTTAAAAGTTTTTAAGTTAATTACCAATTAAATATACGTTTTCACATCGATTTTGAGTGGATTTAAGAAATCGTTAATTAACGACTTTCGCGTCCCTACACATAACAAGTAAATTTTTTTAATTTCCAAAAATTTAAACCTTGTTTCTCGTTTGTGGTTATTATTACAATACATTTCCTAACGCATACAATGTCAATGTTTACGCGGATATATGATGAATAATTCAGTAAAAAAGAGTTTCACATTCAATGAATACCGTAATATTATTCTTTAGATATGATTTATGATTTTATATTTCTAGTGAATTAAAGTTAACTTCGACATACTTTGCATACAAAATATAGTTACGAAATATATCTCTATACTCGAAAATCAAACATTTCTGTTTATTTTTTCATGATTTATGGTAAAAAATAAATTTCGATATATTTTTGCACAACCATTCGCACAGAAGTGAACATTTCTAGCATTAGTCAACGAAACAATTAATATCAAGTTTTCAGAAACGTTAAACTAATTTAACATCAAAAAAAAGTATTCCCGCCCACACATTAGCAAATTAACAATTTAATAAATAGCACTGCTATAGTTCTAGACTTATTTTTATCCAAACACATCTACGAATACATAAGAATTTTTTAAACAATTTTTCATTAATTGTATAGTGTTTGTGAGAGAGAGAGAGAGAGAGAGAGAGAGAGCTAAACAAAAACGTTTCAAATATCTATTTTAGTAGTTAGAAGAATGAGCATTAAAAGAAACACTTCGGGGAATAAGTGAATAATTATTGCACTTTATTTTCTTAAGTTAAACAAACATTAGATGCTGTCTTTTCTAACACTTATATTGAATGAGTTGTTCTGTAACTCTTAAAACTAGAGTTACAACCTATTGACGATATAATCCTTCATTTCTGCTAAATTAGTCTTAATAAGGAATCTTTTTCTGACACAATTTCGCATCGTTTCGCAGTGCACTGTGTCTATAATTGAATAATAAGCTTATATTATGTTATGAACAATACAGTACAGTATACATGTATAAACTCTTATCAGACATATTAACGCAGCAATTTTTGTTATAATCATTAGAGAAATGCACATTTTGTAACGATTACGAGGATTTTTAAAATTATCATAAATTCCTTTAATTGTTTTAGAGATTTTGCTTAATATATTTTTACTACTCAACAACTTTACTAAATTACGAACCAACAAAATTTTTTCTTAAGTATCATTTAAAATGACATTCAGATTTTTACTGAAGTACGGACTTGAGACTCTAAAAAACGCTTGAATTTATCTTAATAGTAGTCTATATGATCATTAACTTATATTCGATGTATTAAGTGAGTTCAAGCGCGTAATATGCATGCCATAATCTCTTGTAAATCATAAGTACAGTAAATCTCAATCAAAGAAAAGTAAAGTAAACATTTAGTTTTGGAAGAAAATGCTTAGCGAGCAAAATAACTGATATGACAAAACAAGACGAGAGCAACAGAATTCCAACAATGTTTTTAATCAAATGTTAGGTTTAAGTTTAGAGCGAATATTACTGATGCGGTTAATGTAAACAAATTTAAATCGAGTATTGAGAAACCAAATCTTAAGTTTATAAATAAAGTAAATAATTATAGATTCTCGCGAGAAATGGATTTCAGACACACGAGGAGTGATGTCTATTTTAGGGTTACTCGACTCGTAATCAGTGTATACTTGACTCTCTCTCTCTCTCTCTCTCTCTCTCTCTCTCTCTCTCTCTCTCTCTCTCTCTCTTCCACAGAAGCAGAGGAGTAGCAGAATAACGAAAAGAAAATTAAAGATCTATGTCTACATTTTAATTAACTAATAATTAATTTTGTGCACTACTCTTCTCGGGTGCCCTTGAAATACATATACTGTATACATAATTATATTAAAATAAATAAATAATGCTGTAGTTTCCTAATAATTAACTAAAAAATTGTTTCTCTTTTTTTGTTTGGAAAATTAGACACGAGTCCAAAAAAGAGCACACTCTTAGAGTGAGTGAGTGAGAGAGAGAGAGAGAGAGAGAGAGAGAGAGAGAGAACGCGCCGCGAAACGCATCAAACGTCAATCAAACGGCGCACAAATCTTAGCTCTACGCTGAAGATCAACCAAAAAAGTAATGTCAAGATTTTTTTCCGCTTTTTACATATACAATCTTTTTATTTATTTTATTTTGTTACTCCTCTCTCAAAGCTATAAAGTATATATTCGAGAATAGAAGCGTATCAAATGATATGCGATCGAGCAGTTATTTTTAGGAATCGGCAAATTGATTGAGGATTGAGGCCAACAAAAAAGAGTATTTTTTCTTTCGTTCATCTTTTGGCTCCACTATATTGCATTAAAACTGCATCAAAACAACTAAGAGTATGCCCAACTGTGTTATACGCGCATTATTGACTACCATTCACTGCCATTCAATGGTCTCCAATACAAGAATCAAATTTTTTCTCCGTATATTTTACTCACTCACTCATACATACACACATACACATACAGTGACGGAGGAAAGAGGAAGAAAATGTTAACTTATTGTTGCTTAAGATAAAACTTGGATTTCAATTAAATAAAGATTTTTCTAGTGATTGTTGTTGTGTCGCGAAGCAAGTATTGGTTACTTTAGTAATCACTTAAAGAGTTATCTTTGCTCTCTCTTTCTTTTTCTCTCTCCCACAGCCTCTTTCTTCTAAAACAGACCCAATCAGTAAAATAAAAATAAAAACACATTATCTTATATTCTAATTAAAGTAAAGTCATATAAATTAAGTTAAGATCACACACGGAGAGAGTGAGTTAGTGAGTTAGTGAGTTAGTGAGTTAGTGAGAGAGAGAGTGGCGCACACACTTTTATTTAAAAAAAGTATCATTAATGTATTACTGGTACGGATCAGCACAGAAATGCTTGCTATGCATCACTCAGGAAATGGTGCGTTAATGAAATAAAGGTTCTTTTCCACGTTAATAATCATTCCTTTGGCTAAACGTCTGCTTCCTTATACGACTACATTTACCACTTCCTCTTGAGTCAAAATAATTATTAAACACGATTTTCTTCATTAAATGTACATTCGTAGCGTTTTTTCGTGGAAAAATTAGGTGAAGCTATTAGTTTTCGATAAAATCTATATTTGTATTGAGTTTTGCTTCGCTTTGTCGAGTTTATCGGAATCAAGAGTACTCTCGTTTTGTGTTAAAGAAACCCTGTTTTATAGATTCATTGGTTCACTCGTCCGCCAAAACAAGCGAATTGTTTTAAACGCTTCAAATGACATCTGATTCTCCGGAAATTAAACTCGTGTATAACTAGAAGTGTTTTGCTATTATCCCGGCGTTATAATTGGTTATTTTCATGGGATTAGAAAAGATCGATTGCCCGAAACGAGTAATAGTCTCGAGTGTTTCGACCAAACCTTAACAAAATCATATATAATACTGTCGCATACATGGAAGACAGCGTGATTTTATTGTACAGATCCACTCCCAAAGCCAATCAGAGCAGCGGACATCGAGTTATATCATTCTAACTCCATTACGACAGTGAATCAGAGATAAATAAATTTAGCGAAAGATTAGCCAATTTTCAAAATAAATTGGAAAAAAATTTTGCGGAGAAAAAAATTGATTGCTATATAAAAACGAAAAAAACTTTATCCATTTTCGTTTCCATTCTCTTTTATTATTAAATCTTTCTGATATCAAATAAATTTTTTAAGCTACAGTCGCCTATTATTTAGCCAAACAATGGGAATATGAATAATATAAAGCAATGGTATTAAATATATATAAATGCGAAATAAAAATCAATTTTTCTATTTAGAATATTCGAGTGAAACGGAATATTCAACAAATACTGCACAATATAATTACAATACTTTATTTTTAAACTATTGATTATATAAACTGGTTTATTGCGAGTATGGTTATATAAAATCGTTTCGAACCGTATTTTGTTTAATTATTAACAACAATAATAATAATCATTCAAACTCATAAAAGCATTAAATACGGTAAAACATGCGTTAATACTCCGATGATTCGTTTAGTTTAGTTTAGTTTATTAATGCTAATATTAGAATAAGCAAAGCAAATGTAAACTTATATACACAATTAAAAATTACTGTACATATTTTTATGATAATCATTCATTCAACGTAAAGCCATTGTTTGAATTAATAAACACAGTTTCCTAGAGTTTATGAAAATGTTTTATCAGTTTTTCCTAGAGTTTGTTTGAGACTAAAGTAGACATTAAACGTATCACTAACAGAATAATAATTATAATAATGCCTAACTATTTCATAAACAAAAATGAGAAAATATGCCACATATTTTGATTGGAAAGCATTTCTTTGATTATAAAGATAAAATTTTGAGACATTCCGCACAATACTGTTTGTACATAAATATATATATCGTTTGTTTGTTTTTTATTACATTTATCATCAATTGTTGTGCTCTGAATTTTGAAATTAATCTTGTTATACAGTGTTCTATTATGAGAGAATAGGAGTTGAAAAGATAAAAGTTAAAAAAATAATTTATGTGTTATTTATTCTATGGATCAATTTGTAACCTTATTAGACTATTAAAACATTAGAATTCTTAAACCCGAACCAGACTACAACCCGACAAGTCTCAACCCGACCCGAGCCGATTATTAAAATATTTTTATAATTCTACTAATTTTGCTAAAATTTTCTAAAAAAACGTAAAAGATAGTAAACATTAGTTTAAAATAGAAATAATATTAAATAATTAAGTATTATTTAAGTTATATAAAAATGACATATTTTAAAATTTTTGCAAGTTTTATAAGTTACTATAAATCTATGTTTTATTGGTTTGTCGGGTTTTCTTCCAAAATTTTCAAAACCAGATCCGACCAGAACACTTTTGAGCCAGAACCCGACCCGACAAACTTGTCGGGTACCCGATCCGAACCCGACATTTCGGGTTCCCGGTTACTAGTCTAAACCTTATTATTCATTCAAACGCATGGGTTAAATAATTTTGAGAATTTAAATTTAATTTTAAGAAACACAGTATAAATAAAACTCGTAAATAATAAAAATAATTTAAAAACATTTTTAAAAATTGTTATTATAGTTAAATGGCATTTAATTTACTTTTTTTGTTTGGTGGATACAAATCTTAAGCAAATTTATTTCAATATGTCTAGATAAAAAATTTATAAATATCTAGATATAAAATCTATAAAACATGTAAACTTATGATTCTTTTGTTTTTCTAATTATTTTAAGTCTTTATAAAATAAAATTTTATTTTTTTCGCTAAAGTCTGTTACTAATAATTTATAGGTACATAAACATTATTATCATTTTCGAAAACTTTGCGATTTTACATAAGAAAAAGAGAAAATTCAAAATTTTAAGTAACTTATAATGTTAAGTGATTATATAAGCGAAGCAAACTTTTAATGCATAATGTCTTCATTTATATTATAAGCTTTTAAACCAACGCAATATCATAATATAAATGATTTTTTTATTAGGAGTCTGTGTATTCTCAAATTTCCGCGAATACATTGGCATTCACGCACTTTAAAACTAATAAAATAAGCCTTTATCATACGTTAGAAGCTTAGCATTGATGCTTAAGCTTAGTTTGAAAAAAACTTTCTATTCTTACAATTTATTTTTTTAAAAATAAAAAATTATTTAATATAATACAGTGCTCTTTGATCACTTTGTTGGTTTTTTAGAGTTGAATTACAAAAATGAAAATGTAATTTATCTAAAACTTTTACTGCAACATAAATAATAATATTGAGTATAAGTTATCTCACGATATAAGTTAGAGGTTTTCATTTTTTTTAATCTCATCATAGTTTTAAGCGAAATTTCTTACATTAGAATTTACTTAACATATTCAATGTCCAACCGTAGTATTATGTCTACTCGTGATCAATAAAACATGAAAATTAATTTTCTTGTGGTTCATTTCGTATCCGATTCTTTGTGTAAACAATGCACTTGATTGACACGTAATATAGTTTCGCTGGAATTTTTTTTCCCATTGACGTTGTACTCTAAGTCTTATAGCTTTTTTTATTAATCAACATATAGGAAAAGCTTTCTGTTTTATGCATCTTTGCACAAATGACAAGTACAAGTCGAACACACACATACACACTCATCTATATTAGCGCAGAGCGTATTGTTTAAAATATACAATTTTTATGAATAAATTGTAGTAATAATTTTTGCAAACTTTTGCAGAAAATATCGATTTCGTTTTCATCAAAAATTTAAAACAGTAAAAGATTTATGGGAAACAAAAAGTAAATTAAATTTCTAAATTGTGCATAAAATTTTTTCCATAAACATAATGCAATTTTTTTGGTTTTTGCTTTAATAACAAACTTTATTTTATCGGAAAATCCATGTTTAAAATTCAAACGAGTAATGTTTGCAATATCAATATTATATACTATTATTCGGTTTGGAATAAAACTGAAACATTTACAATAAATATTAACGTTAATTAGTAACTGTTTTGATTATTTGCATACATAATAAATCAATAATATAACAAATGGCTAATAAATAATATAAACAAAAGTTTGCATTTAAAAAAATATAAATTCTAAAAAAATGTGAGAAAATAACCAAATTAACTGATAACAAGAATATTAATGATAAATTTTATTATGAATTCCTAACTTTTAACACTAAAGTGATTAAGATATTTTGAAAATTTTCAATTCCTACGAAAACGAAATTCAATAAAATTTGATTGAGTCAAGAATAGTTTCGTTAAGTCTTACGAGTTTTAAGTTACTTTTAGATAGTTTTTCGGATACATAAATCATTTTTAAGCAATTCTATTAATTTTATCATACACTCATCCACTTCTTAGAATTTATATATCAGTTTATTTTGATTATTTTCAATCACAAGTTTAAAATTTTAAATCAAAATTTTCAATAAGAGTTCAAAAACAAAAATTCTGCTAAAATTCATTAAACAGTGTTTAAATTTTTTAGTCTCTCTATTTCAATCAGAACTTAGTATTTATTTATTAATTTCTTGACTAAAATAACGTTAATTGCGAAAAGTTTACACTTAAAATTAAAATCCTAAACTCTCTGTTCTGGTTGTTTACCAAAAGATTAATTTTGGATCCAAGAATTATCTGTTAAGTTTAGTCTATAAGCTCGCGTTCGCATATCTAAATATTGATCCGAAACTCCGCAAATCCAAACATACGTTAAAATTAAAATTATTCTCTCTCTCTCTCTCTCTCTCTCTCCCTCCCTCCCTCTCTCCTCTCCTCTCCTCTCCTCTCTCCTGCGAAATCCGTTTCAAATCTCTGTATTTCGATGAGTCTCATGCAACTACTAATACAGTGTACAATTTAAATAATTACAACACATTTATTTATTTACAAAGTAGTAATTACTTCATTACTTTTGTTTAATGTAAAGTTTCGCATACATTATTTATAACAGAGAGTAGCTCTTAGCTCTTTATTTATAGACTTGAAGTCTTAGGCATAACCGATTTTTTTCACCGTTTCGTTTGCATAACTGAAAACGCGTGATTAAAACTATTTTTTCTTCTTCTTTTTTGTGCGTAAATTCAATAATCACTAATCACCAGATCGCTAATGACGCATTAAATCGTAGCGTTTTAGATAAAAATGTATATATAAAATTGTATTTTAAACATCAATTTATCTTCTGTTTAGTTAAAAACAGAAGTCAAAATAAATAATTAATTAAATACCCGTTTAAATTAAAATTGAAAAATTTTCCAAAAAAAAGAAGTTTTTCGTTCGGCAAATCTCTGCGTTAATTTCCTTAAGCCCACACACAAAGCTTTTAATTGAATTATTTTAATCAATTAAATATTATTTAATATATTAATTAACATAATTAAAAATATTCTCCAAAAAATTCACAAAAATTTACTAGTCTTATCAAAGGCGGAATTTGGAAAATTTTTAATGATTTAAAATTTATTTATGGAAAATTTTTTAACTTTTATTTTTTATTCGTTTTTTTAACGCATTCATAAATCAATTTTAAACACACAACACTTTCACGACTAACGACTAAATTGGTTAACGTAGAAGTATGATGAATGTGTGTGATCGCACATAAATATACTTAAGTTCGGTTTACAGTATTCGCTGCATTAAAGAAATGCTATTTTTGATGACTTCTCTCTCTTTCTCTACAACTCTTCAATTTTAGCGCAGCCTTGAATGAGAAGACACACTTCACACTAATAAAACAAAGATACTATTTCTCTCTTTCTCTCTCCATTCTCCCAATTCATTAAATAAATACTGTACTATAAGGATGTTAATAGAGTTAAGTCTATTGATTGATAAAGCAAATTAAACGACAAAAGTCAATACCGGTATTTATCTGATGGTTAAGTCTAAGTTATACGAAACAAAGTTAAGTACATTTCTGTGACAAAAATATTCATTTAGTAAATACAACTGTAAAACGAGAAAAGCAAAAAAAAAATACATTATAGAGAAAATTACTTTACCATTTCGCTACTTTGTGTTATATAATCAAAGTTTTGCTAAATCATCAATTTTGTTACCACTATTATGTTCGGAAATCTGGCTATAAATAGCTAACCCATTACCAAACTTTCTCCAGAAGTATACACCTGTGATATTTGTTTGATAAATGGTCAGCGGTAGTAAAAAATAAAAGTTTTTAGAATATACATTGAAAAAATGATTCTCTCTGATCTCATTTAATATTAAAGCAAACATATGCTATATTTAATTGTCCCAAAATTTTTTTATTATTTTAGCAAAATATAAAAATTCAACATTTATTACACGTATGGTAATATTAAAAAAGTACTCAATATTCATAAGTTAAACACACACACACATACACGCTCTCTTTTTAAGGATATCAACAGAAATCTTTTATGCGTTTGCTATTTTCCCAAGCGATACATTATTGTAGGCAATAAATCATAAGCAAATTTACTCAATTGATGCGCATATTAGATAACTTTTACTGCGAAAACGAGACACTACTTGTTTGATAAGGTTGGGTAACAAATGATCAAATTGGCTTATATTCGCTGTATTGTATTTAAAAAAATGTTCTCTTTATATATAATGCTATGATTTGATCATCATTTGTAAATATAATAATTCACTGATATATCGATATAATATATAGTGTATAGTATCTAATGATACGAAAAAAATGCCATAACTTGTGTCGATTTTTAGCAACAGAGCTGACAAGTGTTAGAACTATTTTTTTAAATATATGTTGTATGGTATGGTAAAAATTATCTCATTTTTGCCTTACAGTGCTTAATATTTTAATGATGTGCTGCCCAATGATCGTTAGCAGAAATTATTTACTTTTCAAGTTAATTCACAATTCATCAATCGATAAATTACATTTGTTAATAGAAAAATGTGGCATTTCTTTTTTATTTGTCTTCAACGTCAGACCCAAATGTCAAAAAATTAGAATTAAATTAGTAAAAAGATTAAGTAAACGCTTATAGTTATTAACAAAATAATTGATTAATGGTGTTTTTGAAATTATGAAAGTATAAATAATAATAAAATTTCATATATATATATTTTTTTGTTTTTCGAGTTAACTTTACGACATTGGGTTGAAAACCAAATAAAATCAAGTAATGGTTGTATGAATGATATCCCACCCCTAAATAATAAATATCTACAGCATATAATCTTTCATAATATACACTAGAATTTGGGAAAGCATTTTCAGTACTAAACATGATTAATGTGCTCATCAAACAACAATCTATCATCAAAATAAATGCAAAGATTTTAGTTCTCAAAGAACTTTCGGCCAAAACTTATTTTTAATATACAGAACTGTGAATATTGCGCTTTGAAATCGTTAAAGTGATGCGCGTTTAGCTATACGGTAGTCAATCTGAATCTTGTATAAAAATTGGATCACAAAACTATTACTTTTGACTTTTATCAATACTAATATAATGCTATTAATATCAATATGGGTTATACTTCATATTTCAGATTTTGTATTAAGATTTTCTTCGGAAACTTATTGATCACATAATAAGTATCAATTACAACGAAAATGCCCGGAATATTATCACAACGAAAAGTATTTATATTCTAATAATAGCGTTTATGATAATAATTTAATGATTAATGTGTTTATTCAATTCTATGCATAAATAATTGACATTTTATTTCAGATATTTTTGATATTAATCACAAATTTCTAGCTCTAATACATGATTATTAAACTTTAATCATTAAAGTTTTAACTTCAAAGTAAATATTTAAGTTTGTTCGCGAGTAACTCAAGAGTTAATCTTTTTAATAATATATGATTGTAAATACAATGAAAGTATTTTAAAGGGTTAATATTTGATTAAATATAACAACCCGTTAAAAGTAAAGTTTTATAGGTTTCTTTAATTTTTAATCCTTTAATCTAGTTTTCAGTACAATTTATTGTATATTCTTAGACTTATGCCATTAATTTAATGTCAATTTTAAAAATTAAATTTTGTTTTAACCAATCATATCAAATAAGCCAAACCCAAAATATCCAATCAAATCATTAAATTTATCTTTTTCCTAATTATTAATAATTATATGGCAGAGGTTATTAGACAAAATCAAAAAAATTTTAATTATTAATCCACTAAAGTTTTTCGCTAATATACAAATTAAAATAATGGTTAATTTGATATAAAACTTCTTTAAATTCATTACTTTATAAATCAGTTTTATAAGTTTCATATTCTAGATTATTGTTGAATTATATGCATTCATAAGTCTATCTATTTTTTTAACATTAATTACTTAAAACAAAACTCAGATACAAAAGTTTTACTAAATTATGCAAAAAAAATTCGGTTCATAAGTGGTAGCGTAGGTTTAATATAAACAATGCTAAAGTAAATTTCAGTTAAATTTCGAGAGAAAAATAGTTTTCCATGTTTTAGATTAATAAGTCAACCCAGCATTTGTGTTTAGTATTTATAATATTGGCAAAAATGTTAAATAAACATCCATTTTCCATATGCCATCAGTCAAAACTCGCGCATTATATGAGTTAAATGACTGCATATTTCGAGTGAGAATATTTATAAAATTGAAAGTTTATGCGTAATATTCTGTGTTTGTTTTTTCAATATACGGTTAACTTATTAAGAAAAACGGATTCCACTTGAAAGCCAGGGATTTTCTTGATTTATCAAAATATAACATAATTTAACGAATTAATTTTGGCGTGTAATAAAAATTTTTATGGTTTATGTTCGTTATGTGATCAAAACAAAAAAATAGAAAAAAATCATAATAATTGTTTGAAAGGTAAGAAAAGCGTTAATGTAATACACAAACCGAAAAAAGTTCAGATATAAATAAACAAAATGTAGCCATAATTTAATGTTACATACAATACAAATAAAGATTAATAAATAATGAGACCTGAGAATTCAATAGTGATAATGAAAATATTTTTGTGCGTTGAGTTCAGTGCCAGTTTCAACTTATTTCGTTTTCGACAAAGACTTCACACAATCACTTTTAATACGCGAACATTGTTATTATTATTAGAAAAATTACTTTTTGCACTTATATTAGTACTGTTGTACTGTTCACGTGAGTTTGATGTACGCACAGTATTTGCAGATACTTTAAGCCGATAACACTGAGACAGTAGAAGTGTTAAATAAAATATTGATCAATTGTTATTAAAGTTTTTTCTTCAATACTTCAAACTGTATTAAAAGTTAACTGAGAATAGATTTCTTTTTAAATGTATATAACCTTTATAAGTACAGTGCAGTATACTTAAAACTTTTTTTTTCCAACTCTTAAAACTTATATATATGTTAAAATCATTTAAACGTGAAAACGATTCTAAACCTCTTTACTAACTTTTTAAAACTGCGTTATCCATTCTTTAAGGATCAGTTCTGACAGCGCTTCAGTCAGTGGAAGCACTAACACACATAGAAAATCGATGCGCAAGAGTGCGGCGAATCGTTAGATTAATCTTGTATCGCTCACGACCGGTGCACAAATAAAAACTGAATGCACGCTGAGCTCTAAATAATATTTTTATTATAATAATAACGAACAGACGAAACAGTAATACAAATATTAGTGGAATCGTAGAAAGAAAACAGAGAATGAGATTGTGAATGCAAAAGCGAGAGAAAACTCAAGCGTAATGTTGCAGTCTATTGTAGGGGAATGTGATATTACGTACAGTAGTGTCGCGAAAATATGATCTCAATTGTTGAAATAATAGCGCATCATTTCGGTGAATATATTCGTATATCGCTCGAAGTTATTGTGCGATATTTTTTAATATAAAGGCTTTAGTTTTAAATTGGCTTTTATTTTTGTTGTTGTATTTTCCCGGTTTTCCGTAACTTATGAAAAGAAAACAGAAAACATTAAAGATAAACCGGAAAAGCGTTTCTTTTTTTCGTATAAAGAAAAAAAGCTAAATTCCATACCAAATCACAGTTAAGCCAATTTCAAACAGAAAAGAATACAAAAAACTCAAATAATATAGATTTTTGGAATCTTCAACCAAAAAAGAGTGAAAAAATTTCTTCAAAAAAATAAAATTTATTTAATTCAGTTTATTAAAGTGAAAGCACGGCGTGTGCCATATCAAGCACTTTTTAATACCAGTTTATATATATATTTTCTATTATCCAAAAATGTTGTCTATTTGGTATGAATGCGATTTTTTTCTTATTCTTTACGTTTCTATCCCTCTCACTCAATATTTCAAAAAAAAGTTATTACCGCTACACATATTGTATTTATATACTATATCTAGTATATAAAGTGAGATTGACTTTTAAATTTATTTTTATATTCCCGAAAAAAGTGTCACCATTTCATATTCAGCATTACAGTACTGTCATTAAATTTTATAAGTTTTATATCCAGACGACTATACAAATAAATGTCACGAAAATAAGCGAAAAAAATAAAGTGAGATATTTCTGCTCGTAAATGATTAGTTTAATAATTTCGCCTCTAAATAGAAAAACCGAAAAAATGTACTCTCACTATAGATGTACCGCCTTATCTCAGTGGGTTTTTTGTGTACGATTTTTCTCCTTTCTTGTTGTTGTTGCGCCTTTGTTCCCAACAGAAACGATATGTCTTTATAATTCTCGTGAGATAAAATAAAATATCAATAAAACAAGATTGGAAACAAGAATAAAAAGCTCTCGTTTGGGATTACGTAAACAAATCTCGAATGAATTTTAATTGCGTCGAGACTCGTGTGTCTTAATGATAATTACTGGAGAAATGAATCTAAACGAGAGGAAAATTAATTCGAGTAAACTAAATTAGCAATTAAACTTGTAATTACTACTACTCGGTAATAACTCTTAACAATTCTGGTCATTCTCGTACACTTAAGGGGCCGTTTGGTCATTATATTCATTATATTAAGCTCTATTATACCGTTCCTTAATTTGTGCGCAACGAGTTCTGCGAGTATGCCTTTGATGTTCCTGTAGACTATATAACTATATCGAGGGTTTATTACACGCCCACTACCATCAGCTTAACTAATTGCAGAAACGGGTGTAATTTTGGATAAATTCCAAATTTTTAAAATATTAGGGTCATGTGAATCGAGCTTAAGTATAATTATAACGATACAACAAATTTTTTAATAAATTTAACATATATGTACTTCCATACTATAAAATAATTTGTGAAAAATGATTTAATTCTCGAAACAAATTTTCATAAGAGATCACTTTATTTCGAAAATTGAGAAGTAATAAAATATTTTCTAACAACGAATTTTATCAGCAATTTATACCGAAGTTTAAACTCTATTAAAGATTAAACATTAGTGTTAACGATGCCATTGACTATGGTATCCGATTTATAATCACATAATCTAATATTTTATTTTTTGCAAACACAAAATTAAAACTTTGCTGCACTTAAATAGCATTGAATTAGAAACATGTAACAATAGAGACTGTAAACTCACAAACTGTTAATAACTATGTTAGAAATATTTCAGAAAAGATTGCGAAATATAAATCCTAACAGTCTCTCACTCACTCTCGCACTCATAAAATGCGAAATTGTATGACTTAAAACGTCACTTACTGTAATTCCAGACAATAATTTTATTGTACCGTCGAGTAGTAAAGTACTGTACCTTTACTCGTACTCGAAGTAAATCTTAATATTAAGAGCTGTGATGTTAATTTGCATCAAACGATATTAAATCAGGTTAAAACGTTATTTTTAAGAATATAAATATTCAGTATGAATATACTGTACAGTACAATGTAATCTTTGTTCAAAATTATTTATAAATAGGCTTAATTAGAACAAAAACTTGTTAAAGTAATTCATTGTAAATTTTCATTCGTGCATCACTTGAAAGAAACGGAGGAAATTCACACAAAATTCACGCATCACTTCGTTTAAAAAAACAGCCATTGATTTGCATATGTAAACCAAGTTTTGTTTTATATTTTCCAAGTCTCATCAGTCGAAGAAGACATTCATTTTTCCAAATAGATTTCAAAATAATGATTTGAAAACAAATTTATTAGGCTGTGATCATTAGGACTTATTTAAAAATTTCACGAACTATTTATTTAGGGAGAAATAGGCACTTAAGACAGTTTAAGCGAAACCACATCTTTATTGATGGCCACACTGATCACTTGTAACGAGTGAACTCATAAATAACACTTAACATTAGTGTCGTAAAGTGTATGATGTCTTATGATGTCTTTACTACTATTCGCCGGATTATGACTTCTGGCGAGTTTCCAATACCTTTATTTATTTGCTTTTTTAGAGAAAATGTTGTGCCGTTATTTCGTTTTGAGTATTTAACTCTAATATATTTTTCGGTATTACTTAATCGCAGTCTTAGACTTCGAGATAAGAACTTGAAATTTGTTGAAAGAGGATTAACGAAAATCGAAAAATACTTATTTTATATCAAAATATTATTGAATTCAAAAACGAGTTAACGGCAGCAAAAAAAAATAATTGGAATATATTCCGAGTAAAATCACCGATATTTGCTTTGAATTTATTCTCGCAAAAAGCGTTCTTGTATTTGTTTATACCAGAAAAAAAGATTAGTACAAATTTTAATAATGAATAATATCTGTATTACTATTAAACAAACATAATTATACGTTTTTAGCACTATGTCGTCAAATAATGTTCAAATAGAAAAATACCGATAAAATGATTTGTACTTTTTTATATACCTTGAAATAATTAAATTATTTTATTTGCGACAATAAAAGCAAAAGTTTCTTTCTATTAATATCTAAAAATAAATAAAAATTCCCAGAAAAAGCAAATAACAGTTATTTTTCTGGTGTGTGCTAATCATTTTCTTCAGAAAGTGTAAAAAACAGGCTTACTGTATGTAAAGAGTAGTTATATCGAAGTGTATTTTCGAGAAAATCTTACTCTTGAGTCGAAACGAAAAACAAAAAATACTTGTTCACACTTACGCTTTAACTGAAAATAAACTCAATATAAACGCCATTAGAGAGTAAAGTTTATTATAAATTCTGTTCGTTATTTGTTAGTCGAGAGTGAGAAAGCAAAACACAAAACATGGGAAAAAGCATGCATTTCAGCCTCTATTTCGCTCATCATTCATCACTGCTGTCACAGACTCGCTACACAAATAAGACGTAATCAAAGATAACTTTTTCTAAATACCGCAATACATTTGTTTTATCTTCAGCTGAGAACATCTAAAGACCGCACCCGAGGGTTAGTTATTTAACCACAATCGGTGCGACCTTTTTCTTGAATGACTTGTTAGACTAAATAAAGATAAAGTCTAGTACTGGCAAATGGGTTGGAATATAGATTAATATTTCTAGATTGTTAGATGACTGACATGTGTCCCAATTCGTTAATGTAATATACGTATAACGCGAATATGCCTTTGTTAACGAACTCCATATGTAACAATGAAGAATTTTTTTCGGAATTTTGACATTAAGAAAATTTTTTAAAGGCATCAACACTTAATAATTTTGACAAAGTTCTTGGTGTGTTATGAATTATATTTAAAAATTTAAAAATTCACAATATTTATACATTGTAACGAAAAAAATATAAAAATAATTTATGACTAGCTAATTTGCCATATTTTTTATTTTTAAAAAATAATTAATGTAGAGTTGCAGTACGCACTCGATTAATTAACTGTCTGCGGAATTTACGGTAATTTATTAAACTACTAAATGAAACTAATTACATGTTAAAATTAATCGTCGAGTGTATTATAAATTATCATTTAATTAGCATAATATTGGTCCAGAAAAAATTGTTTTTTAATTTTTGCTTATTAGATAGCTATGTGTTTAGCAAACGTTTCTAGTTTTTTTTTCGTGTGACTAACAAATCATAAATCATAAACATCTTCGAAAAAGAAGCGAAAAAGTTTAGCGTCAAAGATAGATTCATTAAAAAAATAGTTTCGTTGTCTCCGCTTATATGCGTGTCTATCAGGTCTATGTTTATATTTATATACTTTTATTCTCGTGCGCTACAAATAGATTCGAAGACACTTGAATGATAATACCAGGGATTGTGTTCTTATTTTTATCATAAGATGTGCAAAATAGTGTGCGAGAGAATGGGGCTTTGCTTTTTGGTACCAGCGATGAGTCCTGACGTGAATGCTATGCTATAATAAGTAACGTCGTAAGCAGTAGAGTATTATCACCTTTTTTCATGATGATTTCTTATAATCTGCTTCGTGCATGATTGCGTGTTACATACAGATACGTCAACCACTCTTGTCAACCAACACACAAATTTTATGCTCTTTTTTCAGATTTTTCCGTGTGTTAGCGAACAACGAAAAAATTAGGGCAAAATAACTGATTAATTAATTATTAAAATACTGAGCGCTTTAATAAATTCATGGGAAAAGTAAAGCAGATATTGATTACATATTGATTACGAGAAAATTTATTGATCTAAACGTCTAAATTTTTAGATAAATATTGTAATACTACTAAATTTAATGAACATTAAATGAACGATAAGCCAACTTATATTTCAATTGCAATCTCTAATGGGATTTATTTTTAAAATTAAATTTTATAAGAACCTAAGTCTAGACATATTTAGTTTAATCGCTGCGCAGACATATAAATAATTTAGTTTTTTGCGAAATAAGAAACCAAAATAAATTAAAAAGATTAGCGAACCGTATTATCAAAGAAAGTTTTTGTGCGTTACTAATAGAGAAAATGTTATCTTTTAGCAAATGGAAAGTTTTTTTGCGTTTCCATTAAAAGAATTATCTTATTATTAGAATTGTTTATCGTTTTATATTTTGGTAAATTTTCCAAAAATCAGTCTGTTTTGAAAAAGTGAGAAATAAAAATGATAATTATAATAATTTTCCTAACTTTTCCTCACTTTAACGTGGAATAAAAAACAAGAATATGCATAGTATTCGAGACACACATCATTTTTACATGTCATTCAGAAAAAAGGTTATCCAACAGACAATGATAGCGTAAAAGAAAGACACGAAACAGATAGTTATATATGTTTTGTTTTTGATACACACGTATATTGCACTTTAAAAGCGTGATGTTATTTATGCATCACTTAAAGTGTTTTTCTTCGTAATTTTAGGTTATGATCATCACTCGGAGAGTGACATCATCTTAACATTATTGTATATTTATATTATTCTTTATGATTACAATGGGTTTGAAAGAGAGATGAATGTTTGAAAAACCCTTTACTCGATCCCAAGGATACATAACTTATTACGTATTTTGAGCGAAGTGTTAAGAAATGATTATTAATGAATGTCAAATTATATACCGCAGTGTACAGTGTATATCAAAAAGCGAAACCTATTTAGTGGATAAAAATAATCAACACTTACTTGCGGCGTAAATATAAATTATGAGATACAATGATTGAAAAGTTGGTAAATAAAAATAAACTTAAAATCACCCCAAAAAAAACTTATACAAACACACGTGTATGTGTGTGTATTGGCTTTTAAGTTAACAATTAACAATAGTAAATTGTTTATGATTAAAAGCACTCACACATACACTGGTAGAACTACTTAAAAGTTTGTGCGTGTTTTCTGTCAGCATTTGTTAACATTCCAAAAACTAATGTAATATAAAATTTTTGCGCCATTCGTGGATATCACATGTAGTCTATTAACTTATTATAACAAGAAATAACTCCGAGAATTTTTCACTAATTCGAATGATAGTATAATTTATTAAGAAATAGAGTCTATAATTCTCCGAAACAGCATTTGCAACGAATTTTTTTTTGGGTAAATTCACTTGAGAATAAACGGTTCAATTTATGAATTTGTTACTTCAGTTGTTAGAAATCTTTTTCACTTATATACAGGCGCACCTCTCATCTATTGAATAAAACATGTAATTTCAATGCTGCCATCAAATAAGAAAAGATTATTACTATTTTAAGATTAATTTTTAAGCCCGATTTTATGCTCGAAGTTTAAGTTTTAATGACTGTTATCATTGCGTTGATAATTATTATTATACGGTATATGGTAATCAATTTTAATTATATGTAAGAGCAATCGCTTGACACATAGATTACGATATTTTACGACCGGATCATAGACTCAAGTTTTCATGTATTGTTTTAAATTCGTAGAGGTTATCTACAGAATCCAAAAAATACAATATTGATGTGTTAAATGTGAGAATATAAAATGTGTTAAAGTTAGTGTTACTTAGTTATACTATATTTGAATTTGAACATGTTATTTGAATTGACTGGTTTTCATTAAAATGCTATTTTTAAAAACGAGGCTTTACTGTACACATATGTAAGTTGAGTTACTTACCACTTTTGTGTTTATTAAATTATAAAAGAAAATAAATTTATTTGGAAATCTTAAAATTGAAATTAAGACACTAAATCTGTGAGCACACTGCCCGGAAAAAATATAAGCTAAAAAACATGAACAAATCTCATTATGGGAAATATATTTTTTATTAACCAGACGAAGAGAAAGAGAAATATCAGTTTACATACTTTATTCAAAGTATCGGGTATAATGAAAAATCCAATTTAAATGTAAATAACGCAATAAAACGCAAGAATCACTATTTACATTTCATAACTTGTAAACATTAAAAAAGGTCACAAGATTTGGAAATATTTCTGTTCGCAATAATTTATTTTTCGCAACTTTTCTATAAATATTTCATATTCACCGACATAATAAACATGGTTTTACTGTGTATGTACTGTACTGTATTATAATTCATTAATTTTTATTTTTTGATGTTACCCAATATGATGTTTTTTCCTGACTTCAGAAAAATAAATTTCTGGATAACATGAATACTATAACAGCTATTTCCACTTTAGACTTATATGGAAATAAATTTGTTAAATAAAAAGAAGAAACAAATTCGTAATCTTGTATTACTTATTTATATTTGATGTCATTTCGGAGAAAACATCTAATAATTGAATTTAACGCTATTTTTGTATATGCGTACAAAACTAAGTTAATAAATTTTATTTAAAAATATATTTCATTGCTTTAAATGATTATCCGTTAAAAAAAATTGGAAAACGCGTACTTAAGTGTTCCGCCAAAATGAGACCAAATTTATTTATTTTTAATTTTTCATAATAACAATACTCTCCTGTCCTCTTAATTAAAATCAATATCTATAGCGAAGTCTAACTTATTGAATATTTTAACGTCTGCCATATCAATAAAAATTTTTAATTTTTATATTATCACATAAATAAATGTTTTATGAACCGAATTTTAAACAATATAGAATTTCAGATGCACTAAACTTCCCTGAAAACTTTTAAAATATTCCGTTTAAAAATATTTTGTGGAATATGCATGTTAATGAGCTTAAATTTACACCAATGAGTTATATTTATCATAAAAATATCAATTATAAATTTTCAAGTTTATTCAGACATAAATATAAAATCAATTCAATTTTTCAAAAAAATTCTTTAAAAATTTACTTAAGCTAATATATCCATTACTTAAGCCAATTCCAATTATGCACTCATCCATTATTTTCCACTTCACTTAAAGATATGGATTACACTTATGTTATACGTTTGTTTGAGCTAATTATTTATTCACTTTACATACGATTATTCATTTACATTCTTGTTATACAATGCATGCCTTAAATTAATTATTATACTTTTTTGTTTATTCACTTATTATATTTCTATTTTAGTAATTAAAAAAAATAAAAATTCGCGTTTTGTAAATTTGATATATTCTACGGTCGGTTATGCTAAATATTAAACCCAATTAATCAGTTTAATTTCACAAAAATTAACATTAAAAAACAAATTTAAACAAATCTCAATCGAATAATTCAATTTAAATGCCACATAAATTGATTTCCGGATTCCAAATAAGCCAAAAAAAGGAAAATAAATCTTTAGTGGAAGTTTATGATCAAGTATTCTTACGATACACACACACACAAAGGTTTGTAAGCTATTTTGATCAATCTTCTTATTAAGATGCTAACACTAAGTAATATCTGAAGTGTATGTATGTATAGAGAATAATCTAGTAGAGATTATAGCGATGGTTGAAGTTAAAGATATGCAATAAAAAATTTACTTTTATCGTCTCTATCTAGTATTAAACTCGGTTATAGAGGAACGTGTATATATAGAGGAAATGCAAAGAAAAAGAAGCTCTACTCATCTCGAGAGCTAAGTATCTTAATGGCAGTACAATTTAATCATAAAGTATAATTTAGCCTAACAATTATACGCCGTTAAAGAAAAGCTTTACATCGAAACTCTTAACGAGAAAGTAGCAAAAAAAGAGACCCCAAAAAAGCGAAAGGCTTGCAGAAAAGTATCACTAATAAGAAATTGCATTAATGTTAACGGTTATAAAAATAATGATTATTTATCAACAATTAGTAAAAGTAACTGCTCTTATGCGATGCATACGGCGTTTTCAAGAGATAAAAAATCAGATAAAAAACTTTTTAATGTTTATATGAAACGTGTTTTTGATACTTTCCGTGAATGAATAGAAAATTATTTTGAATATCACTCTCTATTGACGTTAAAAGCAGTTTTTAGCGATTTATTCTTCCACAACAACAATATTAATAATGCTAAGTTTGTTACGGAAACAAAACATTAAATTACGGCGTACGCCATGAATGTTATATAAATCTAACTCCGAATAGAGAGCACACACAATGCTTTTTATTTAATAGTAATAATAATAATAATGCTTACTATACGTATATAAAAATATTTTCGCTAAATGTTGGTCGTGTGCAGTACACTATTAAGAATGGATGCTAAACAGAGAAGCTTTTCGTTTCCTTTTCAGTTTCGGCAAAAGTAAGGCTACACCCAAATAAAAAAAAGTCATTTTTCCAAATTGATTACAATTTTCTATCGGATCAAATAATAGTAACGTTAACGAAAATATAAAGAAGTTCGGAGAAGAGTAAAAAAATCTATCAATGCGTACAAATTCAGATCTAGTTCTTTACGTGCATTAGTACTGAATACAACAAAAAAGGTGTATTCAAAAATGCTAAAACAATTTGCATTATGGGTGTGCGACGAAGACGTATCAAATGTTTGATGAAAACATACAATTGAATTGAATGGCACTTTTTAATGCAAGATAATTATTATAATTGGCCGTAAATTTGGCAACAGTTAATTTTTGGATGGCTTCTGTTATTGTTTAAATGATATCTGAGGTAAAGATAGATATATATTCCGATTCATGTCTTCGACATACAGGAAAACCAAGATTAATGATAGCTTCGACAACCGAAAGCGTTTCATCTCAAGCCAACAACTGCTGCTTTGGTCAGAGTATGCGAAGAAAAAATAAACTCAATGGTAGGGTTTAGGGGCAGATCTTAATGTTACTAAATATATAGTACTTCTGAAGTATAATAGTATTGTTATTAATAGAAATACAGACGTATATGTTTAGTATTCAATATAAAACCTAAAATCAATTATAACTGTGCGCCAAATAGTTGATTATAACTTAGATATGCTTTGTACGTATTGTTAATAAAAAATATATATGGAAAACCTTTTATTGACTGTTTTTATTTTGATGGAATCAAGAATATTATTAAATATTCCTATAACGTTATTCAAACGATTATGTGTTATCGATTTATCAATTCAAATAATGTTATAAGATTTATTAACTAAAATAAGTATAAATTATTAAATTATTAAATTCTAAATGAATACTGTATGCAAAGGTAAAATTTTGTGTTCAATATTATTTTTCTATATTATCATTTATTGAATCATCAATTGTTACAAAACTCGTCTAAAAATTATTTTAAATAATCTCAAGATTAGAGACGAAGACTAAGCTTATAGTAATAAATGTATTAAATTGTCAACAAATCAATTTTTTAAATAAATTCATAGTAATGAAAGTCAGCTCGAAAACCCGAGCTTTAGCTGAGCTGTGAGTGAGATAAGCTAATGTAATCATATTAATTGTAAATTCTATTTATTATTTATTATTTCTCGGTAATAATAATTCTTTTGTAAATCTTTTTATCATATATATTTCGTTAGCGAAAGCTATTTATGGAAACATAGCTTATATTAATAGAAATGACAGCCGGAAATATCAATATCAAGTTTAAACAACACGTTTAAATGTCAAGATTTATTTATCGGGGATTATTAATAGACAGAAAATAATGATATATCTTCGCGAAAAAGGATGAGAACAATATTTCTAAATACAGGTGCAATTTTTTGATGTTATGCCAAAGTTATTTTTTCAGACAGATTTAGGCCAACTTTTTACATAAAATTCGAGCGAAAAAAATTATTTCAATCCATTTTATTAATACATGATTTTAAAGTTAAAATAGAAATTAGCTCAACACTTAAATTATAAGCGCACGCATACTTAAAATACAAACATTGATTGATTAAACCGAAAAAAACTCTTTAACTAAAACGAAATACTTTTTAATTACTTTTTTCTCATATAAATGAGAATTTAAGAATGAACTAAAACTAAACACACAAAAATCTATATAAAACGCGAAAAAAACCGACTTAAGCATGCATTAAACTGAAAGAATTGACATATCCATTAGAGGACATAGTTATGGAACTCAATTGCTTAATAATAAGCAAATTTGAATTTGAGATTCATTTTGTAGATGTGTTGCGCCACCAGTCAGTGAGTTAGGGTCGATAAAAATATATATATATATCATAGCTCGCAACGATTACAAGTCAAACCTATGTTCAAACATAAATTATAGCGTTCGCCAACACTTTTTTAAAAGCATCAAAAAATATGGTACTTGTTATCTTCTACTCTCTGTTTTTCTAAAAGAACAGTGACTTTGAAGATAAATTCGTGCGATACTGCATAGCGTTCTCATAGCTGACGACACATTTACACACAAAATACTTTTATACTGCGTGTTGATAAGAAAACCTACATTAATCTTTTAAACATTTGTCGTTACGAGTCGTAAGTTAAACAGTATATTACGGATGTTTAAATGTATTTATCTTAATTACCAGCAGTTCGAAGAGCAGTTGTCATTTTTTTAATGAATAAATATTTTTTTCTCGCAAAATTAAGTTAAATGCAAATTTAATGGACGCAAAAAAACAAAAGTATTGGATTTGAGCGCAAGATTTTTTCAATTACTGATTGTTTTTTAAAAAAATTATACATTGAGACACGTTATCGCCATTCGTTTCGCAGTTAAATTGAATAATAAATGCTATATTAGACTATAAACATTAAATAAATTGATTATAATAACCTGAGAATTCGGTCGTAAAAATAAACGAAAGTTTTTTCTAAGTTGTGATGATTTAAATTCCAATGCGAATGAAAACTTTATCAAATTCTCACGTTTCACTTTTTCTATGTTAACTTATCAGTGCAATGCACACATTATCTTAATACGTACTTTTTACGTACGAGTTGTTTATGAGTGTGGTCTTTGTTTATTGTTGCAAAAAACTATATTTTTTCACTTATGACTTCAATACAGTTGCGTCAAATAGAATATGCACATACGTTCGGTGTTAACTGATAACAGTTCATTAAATGTTAGTCAATTTTTCTTACTTAACGATTTCTATTCTAAAACTATTTATAAGTTTAACTTCGAATAAGTTAATCGTTAGTAGAATTGAGTTTTAATTAGTTTTCGAAAAATTTCGATTCTCAAAACTAACATAAATTAACGAGCAATTGAAAAATAGGTATTAACGAAGACAACTTTACAAACTTTTCTTTTGCCGTTATAATACGTAACCCATTCTTGATTTGTGGATGACTGTATGGATTGGGTACAAGTTGTGGCAGCGCTTTGTTCGTCGCACAAACATATCAAATACGTGCGCACGCGTAACGATATCTAGATTATTCTTATGTCGCTTAAACTGGTGCTCAAACAAAAGTATAAGTAAATGCACAGATCTAATAATATTTTTTTGCAATCCTAGACGAAAACTCACTACAGTTTGACAACAAAGCGCAGTATTTATAATATTATTGAAAAGTAAGAGCGCTTTTAAAGAAAATTATGTTGAAATTTGTGTGGGTTTTTTCGCGACCTTGACTTGAAATTTTATAATCTCATTATTATACCAAACTCTTAAAACCTCTTAATTTAATCTCGTTTTGTATAAATAATTTGATTGCTTATGTAAATCGGAAATTATATCAATGAGTTGTTCATTAATTAATTTAGATTTTGGTTTGAAAATTAATTGGCGCGAGATTTTATTTGCTTTAGCAGACAATACGTTGAATCACTGTTAGTTTGTGACATAAAAATACATTTTATGTTAAAGTAAATACTGGTACACTTACCGTTAAAGTATAAATATAAAAGATATATCCAATAAAACTTTAGTGGCGGAGAATTAAATTAATCTTTTGGGAAAACTTTTCTGTTGAAAGCAATTTTCTGTATTATTTTTCTTAATCACGTAATCTCATAACTTGTTAAGCATTAGTTTTTTGAACAAACATAATAATACAATATTTTTAGGATACGAGACGCGAACGTACGCATCAAAATAGATATTTAATAATAGAATATGAAACGAATAGCTATTTTTTTATTTCCAAGAAAACATAAGTTCGAAATTTAATAAAACTTGAATGTGATTTATTGTTTAGATATTTAAATGTTTCCCGAAAAATATAATTAAATCAAAACAGGAACGCGTATTCATAATGAGTGCGTATGGAAATTGTATTTTAATATTGAATGTTTTGAACATTTTTCCAAAAAAATTCATGTAAACAAAAATATATGTCAAAATATGATTCAAATTCGTTGGATGACACTTTTACAAAGTGAGCTAAAATAATCTACTGTTGCAAAAAATCCAATGATTAATGATATTTGCCCACAAATCATACATCACAAAACAGTTTATAATTTTTATTTTATTTAAATTTTTTGTTTGTAAATTCCTATGACTTATATTGTTTCATATTCAATATAAAAGCAAATTGAATTGAAATTTTGTTAACGGAAAAAATCTATTTCGAAAAAATCTATTTCCAATTTGAAAACTAAATCCACATTTTCGCGATGATTTTTCCAGAAAGGCTTTTATTTGAAAATATTAACAAAAAATTTTGTTCAGACATCCCGTTATCTGTGTCAACACACGTCTGCCAAGATTTTCATTATAAAAATTTGGGAAAGTTTATACGTGACCGCCACTATAATACTCTGTAAGTAAATCACGTAAGCATTGCTTTATCACAATTTTAGTATCCTTTAGTTTATTAAAGGGTATAAAACTGTTTTCATAAGTGTGATCAAGTCATACAAACATAGTGTGATACTATTGAAGTGCAAGAGATTACACGCACTAAACTTAAATGAAACAATAAAACATTTTTAAAATCCAAAGTTATGATGCGTTAGTTTTTTAAAAGTTTAATAATAAAATTATATTGTCGTGATTTAATTTTTGACAACTTCTGATGTAAAATAAAACAAATGAATTAATTAACTTATACGATATGTAATTATTTTCGTTTTTTTAATTATTTTACCAAATTAAGAATTGAAACATAAATTATTGATAATTAGAGTATTTTGAAAATGATTACCCGTTGAATTCAAAATTCTTCCGTTTAAATAAAATCTTATATATTATTCCATGTAATAATTCGTTCTTATAAAATGGAAACAATTTAGCTCAATGAGTTAGGATCAATTGCAGGGGTTTAAAGGAGGTTGGCCCCCCTTAGGGGGTTGAGGTAGGAAAAAATTTAAATTTTGACCGATAACACCTATACCATTGAACATAGCTTAAAAACTTGTGTTGATTTGAGGGGTCACTTGTTTGGTTAGTCGGGGGGTCAAGGTAGAAAAATCTCAATTTATTATAAGGAATTTAGGCATGATTGGTGGGTTCGGGTGGGGTCGAGTAGGGTTGTATCGGGTTGGGCGCTAATTTATGACGTGGGTTTTTTATTAAAATTTTAAATCATTTCTTCCCAACGAAATTGGGCTAAAACTCTAGTCAAATATAAAACCTGTAAAACGGGTTGCAAAATACTACCGTAGTAATTATGAAAATAAAATTTTTCACAAAATAGTTGCAAAATATATGAAATAACAGTTTCTTCTGTCGTTTTGTCATTCAATACATCAATATAAGCTAAAGCTTCTCGAAAATGAAATAAAGCAATGTAAGTGTGACTCTTGTGTAAAAATCATAAACGCGCAGAAATTTGATTTGAAGCTTAATTCCATCAGAGATATCATCTCTATATTGTCCTTCAACGAACATTGTGTATACAAGAATAAGAGAAAAAACGAAGATAGGATAAGATTCGAGATAATATAATTATAATAAACACTAGAGAAATATTGGAGACAATATTTACATTGTAATTCGATTAATAAAAGTGATGCTGCACTTTATGATCACTGGTTTGTGTGTTTGTGAGTGTGTGTGTGTGTGTATGCTTATATGTGTGTTCTTGTCATTCAATTTCTGTCTAATCTGAATAATAATAAATTATTTAATCTCTTTATTCATAACTAGCAGTAAAAATTAATGCCTTCAAAGTGCTTATAGTAAAACATTTTATTATTCATTTTTTAAATAATGAAAACTTCCGGATTCGTTATATTTATTCTTGGTTTTTTAGCTGACTTTCTTGAAAAGAAGTCCAGCTTATGGATATGATCATGTCTGACGGCCGTCTGTCCGTCTGTCCATCTGTCTTCGAGTCTACATTCTTTATATTTATAAAGGGGTTATACCGGTTCTTTATATTAATTAAGGGAATTGTTATCTTGCAAACTATTGAATTAATGACTACCATAATATACGTATAAAATAACCTATTAGAAAGTCAGCTCTCTGTGAATGTGTCGTTCTTGTTTTAGTTGAAGTTTTAAGCTCACTTAGAAAATGATGCGAGTTATTGGATTTGAGAAGTCTGTATGTATCTGAACTCAACATTTTTATACTTATAAAGAGACGTCTTTATATTAATAATAGGATATTCACAACCGTTTTCATTACAAATTAGAGTCCACTCTAAACAGTAGTATGCAAAACATTCGTTTAAAGATAAATGCATTATATATTCCAGTTTGATTCAATTCTAACTTTAAATATATTAATTAAAATATGAATTTTTAAACATTAACTTAATATGTATTTTTTACTGTATTTTTACAATTAATCAAAGTGAGCCAATTATGATTTGATTCTCTTTATTAATGAAAATTAAAAAATTTAGTTGTAGTGTATCCGAAGTAGTAGTAATATGATAGCAGTGTGGACAGTATTGGATATACACCACAACCCAGTATTGGCTGGTGTGGGACCGCTAGATATCTAGTGGTACCACATCAGTACCACAAGAACACACGAGAGACAGTTACCACGAGTCACGTAAGTGAAGTTAATGTTAAGTATAGGAATCACTTAACATTAGTAAATAAG